>PISX010021776.1:0-32952 GCA_004024625.1 Mellivora capensis
TACACTGTTGGTGGGAATGCAAGCTGGTGCAACCGCTCTGGAAAACAGCATGGAGATTCCTCAAAAAGTTGAAAATAGAACTACCCTATGACCCAGCAATTGCACTACTGGGTATTTACCCTAAAGATACAAACGTAGTGATCCGAAGGGGCACGTGCACCCGAATGTTTATAGCAGCAATGTCTACAATAGCCAAACTGTGGAAAGAACCTAGATGTCCATCGACAGATGAATGGATAAAGAAGATGTGGTATATATACACAATGGAATACTATGCAGTCATCAAAAGAAATGAAATCTTGCCATTTGCAACGACGTGGATGGAACTAGAGGGTATCATGCTTAGTGAAATAAGTCAATCGGAGAAAGACAACTATCATATGATCTCCCTGATATGAGGAAGTGGAGATGCAACATAGGGGGTTGGGAGGGTAGGAAAAGAAGAAAAGAAACAAGATGGGATCAGGAGGGAGACAAACCATAAGTGACTCTTAATCTCACAAAACAAACTGAGGGTTGCTGGGGGGAGGGGGTTCGGGAGAGGGGGGTGGGGTTATGGACATTGGGGAGGGTATGTGCTATGGTTAGTGCTGTGAAGTGTGTAAACCTGGTGATTCACAGACATGTACCCCTGGGGATAAAAATACATTATATGTTTATAAAAAATAACTATATTATATATATATACATATATATAAAATATATATATTTTTTATATATATAACTATATATATATAAAATAAATATTAAAAAATGTGCCAATTAGGTGCATCATCTCATGATGTGTGATGCCTTAGAGACCCAGCTTGGTTCTTCTCTAGAGCCTCCTCTTGGAGTCGTACCTGTTATCAGTTTTCTGTTATCAGTTTTCATCTGAATACACTGGGAATGGGATGATTCTGCTTTTGTTTCTTGGCCAGAAATTGCTTGATTCTGAGTCTTGTGAGAAGACATGGCAAGGAACAATCAGCCACACACAGCAGGATGGCAGTGAGAAGGAGAAAGGACCTTTATTCTTTTAAATGTATTTTTTTTAAAGATTTTATTTATTTGACAGACAGAGATCACAAGTAGGCAGAGAGGCAGGCAGAGAGATGGGGGAAGTAGGCTCCCTGCAGAGCAGAGAGCACCATGTGGGGCTCGATCCCAGGACCCTGAGATCATGACCTGAGCTGAAGGCAGAGGCTCTAACCCACTGAGCCACCCAGGCGCCCCTTAAATGTATTTTTACTTATTTATTTTTCTTTAAGATTTTTTATTTTATTTTTATTTGAGAGACAGAGATCTCAAGTACGCGGAGAGGCAGGCAGAGAGAGAGAGAGAGAGAGGAGGAAGCAGGCTCTCCGTGGAGCAGAGAGCCCGACGCGGGGCTTGACCCCAGGACCCTGTGATCATGACCTGAACCGAAGGCAGAGGCTTTAACCCACTGAGCCACCCAGGCGCCCCCCTTAAATGTATTTTTAAAACCAGATAGTTATCTTTGGCTTGTGTGACACAGACTCCTTCAAATAATACCCCAACACTACAACACTTCATGTAGGTAATCTTTGGACCATTGGCTCAATTTTATTATTTGAACTTTTTTCACTCATTGGAAGAGATAATTAAATCCTGATTAAACCACAGTGAGATACCACTTCACAACTACTAGGGTAGCTATAATTAAAAAAAAAAAAAAGATAAATGGCAAGTCTTGGTGAGGCTATGGAGAAACTGGAATCCGTGTATATTGCTGGTGCTGTGAAAAAGTTTGGTGATTCCTCAAAAAAGTTTAACATAAAATTATTAGAAGAGGGACGCCTGGGTGGCTCAGTTGGTTAAGCGGCTGCCTTCAGCTCAGGTCATGATCCCAGCGTCCTGGGATCGGTCCCACATCGGGCTACTTGCTCGGCGGGGAGCCTGCTTCTCCCTCTGCCTCTGCCTGCCACTCTGTCTGCCTGTGCTCGCGCTATCTCTCTCTCCCTCTCTCTGACAAATAAATAAATTAAAAAAAAAAAATAAAAAAAAAAATTATTAGAAGACCCAGCAGTTGCAGTCCTAAGTATATATCCCAAAGACCTGGAAACAAGGATTCAAAGAGATACTTGTGCACCAATGTTCATAGCAGCATCATTCACAATAGCCACGAGTTGGAAGCAACCCCTGTGTCCATCAATAGATGAATGGATGAACAAAACCCTCTATGTGAACATGGAATATTACTCAACCATGAAAAGGAATGACGTTCTGATGCATGTTAGGACATGGATCCACCTTGAAAGCATTGTACTAACTGAAATGAGCCAGACACCAAAGGTCACGTGTGTATGATCTCACTTACATGAAGTAATCTAGAATAAGCAAATTTATAGGCTCAAAAAAGTAGATTTGAGGTTGCCAGAGGCTGGGGAGTAGAGGAGAATGGGAGTTAATTGCTTGATGGGTACAGAGTTTCTATTTGGAGTGATAGAAAAGTTCTGGAAATGGATGGTTGTGTTGGTTGTACAACACTGTGCATGTAATTAAGACCACTGAATTGCACACCGAACAGTGGCAAATCTTACATTATTTGTATTTTACTACAGTAAAATAAAAAGACAGAAAAATCTGTTTTATAATTATTCTATTCTTTTCACATGGAACCTGGGACATGAAACAAGGAGCTCTACACCCATTCGATGATCTTGTGTCATCTTCACCCATTCGATGATCTTGTGTCATCTTCATCTTCACACAGCATTATGCCGTAAAAATTATTGTCTCCATTTGACAACTAAGGAAAGTCAGGGGGTTACTCATGGCCAATCGCTACCAACTGACAGGGCTGGGTTGGGATTCAAGGCTTAGTCCTTCCCTGGAGCTAAATGAACAATACATGGATTCTCTATCTGTGGTCTACCAAGATAACCCAGACACCAACATCCATTCTTTCTTTACAGCAGCAGATCCAGGATAGCAGGGAAAAGGGCCTGTGGGTCCCGTAAAGGAGAATTTCCTGGTTCTGAAGGGAAACTAAGTAGAGTTTTCTCCAGTCCAGCTGATTATTTGTGAAGGTAATTTGTGCCTCGAAAATGTCAATGGAATGATTCATGTATTTGCAAACCTCAGTCATCCAGAAGACAGCCAAAAATCCAGAAGTGAGCAAAAGTTACCTGTTAACACATGGGAGGACAGAAGTGAGTAAAATGGTGTCACAGCACTAAGGTAGGTGTAGTATTGAGGCTGCCGCTTTTCTGCATATTTTTTTTTAATGATTTTAAGTAATCTCTACACCCAACATGGGACTTAAACTCACAACCCCGAGACCAAGAGTTGTATGCTCTACTGACTGAGCCAGTCAGGTACCCCAAAGCCTTTTCTTATCTTCAGTCCCAATCTATAGCTTTAGCAGTGAAGAGGTGGAGTGGGGAGGAGATGGGGTAGTTTTCCTAAAGAAAATTGGAAATGGTTATCAAGAAGGGAATATGCCCCTCCTGGTGAGCAGCATCCTTACTGCATCTTCTGTATCTAGGCCTTTCTCCTTGGTCTTCTTTTTGACTCCTCTTTATCTATTGGACTTTTAAATGGTGATGATACCTGGAATTCTGTTCTTCCCACTTCCCTTTTGATATTATAAACCCTTTTGATGCTTTCAGAAACATGGTTTCACTACCCCCAGTCCCTGATGATATCTCCATTTCCAGGCCTGATAACTCTTAGACTCATTATACAACTCCAACTGGATGGCCTGGCTGTATCCATCATCTTCTTCCAGAACATTCATTTCTGTTGGAATGACAGCATCCATCAGCCAGTCACCTAAGCTAGAAACCTGGGAACTCTCCTGGACACTCCCCTTTTCTCCTCTCTTCTTCCCTACTCCTAGTTTTTCTGTCCTGTCAATTCTATCTCCTGTAGGTTGCTAATCATTCCCCATCTTCTTTATCCCACTGTGTTTTGCTTAATTCCTCCTTATTAAAACCTACCCAGACCGGGACGCCTGGGGGGCTCAGTTGGTTAAGCAGCTGCCTTCGGCTCAGGTCATGATCCCAGCATCCTGGGATAGAGTCCCACATAGGGCTCCTTGCTCGGCAGGGAGCCTGCTTCTCCTTCTGCCTCTGCCTGCCACTCTGTCTGCCTGTGCTAGCTCTCTCTCTCTCCCTCTCTCTCTGACAAATAAATAAAATTTTTTAAAAATACCATCATTGTTTAAAAAAAAAACAAACAACAACCTACCCGGACCAGTTGTCTTTCTGCCCCCAGACTTATTCCTCTGCAATCTGTTCTCCAGAAAGTGGACAAACAAAACCACATTGGGTCATAATTTTCTTCTGCCTTAAAGTCTTCAGTGGCTAATGCTTGTTTGCAAGATAACTTTCAAACATCCAGGCTTGACATGGGTGACAAGTTCATTTGTGTTTTTTACCGCCTTGTTTCAGGCCAGTTTGCTACATACTCCCTGAGCTGTGGTCATCCTGGCCAGCTTATAATTCCAAAAATGCACCATGGCCCAACTTGCCTTTGTGCTTTGACACGTACTGTTCTCTCCACACAGAATGTCCATGTATCCCCTCATCCTTCACCTCTCTGCTGAACCTGTATAAGTCCTTAGGGAAATAGTTTGCATATCTTCTTTTAGAAGCATGTCCTGATGGCTGTGCGCTGATTTTGAAGCTTCTCCTTCAGAACCTTCCTTTATCAGCCTTATCCGTAGGGCACAGAACTCTACTCCTTATCATGCTGTCTTAATACTGATTTTCTTGGATAGTGCCATCACAAGGCTCCTTATTATAGGTAGGAACTGGGTCAAGCAATTTGATACATAGAAGGAATGAAAGAAATGTTGAATGAATGCTCCTCGCCAGGAAAATTACTCTTTCTCGGTCCAAATCATAGAGGGTTAGTAGGCAATCCTTCTGGGCATTAACAGCAATGCCCTAAGAGCTCCTTAAGACTTGGAAAGAAAAGATGAATTGGTTGAGAACCAAAAATCAGAGGATGTTAGACAGACATTAGAGACATTAAAAAGAGAGTAATGATAATGAAACTGGATTACTCTGTGTGACTACTTCTCAGGGAAACTAGGAGACATTTCTTGTTTTTGCTTTCCAGCAATGTTTTCCCCTTTGTATCTTGGTGTGTCTTTTGGGACACCAATCCTTCTCCACCAACTCAATCCCTGTGGTTTAGATGGGGCTGATCCCAGGCTTCCACATCATTGGTAGACACATGCCCTCAGCCTGTCCAGTCAGAGCATTCCATTTCCTTTCCCTGGCCTATTGGTTCTGATCAGTGACACTTAACACCAGGATCTTCTCCGGAGCTAAACTGAGATTTTCTGTATTTAGTGAGGTTACTTCATGCAAATACAAGGAAGAATTAGAAACCTGCAGTGGCTGGTTACCAGCATGGTCTCCATGAGGGAAAAGACTTGAGAATGAAGCCCAGGCAAAAGGAGGAAGAGCTGCAAAGCAGAAAAGCAAATTGTTGATAATGTTTGAGTGCCAAATCCAACTTTGGGTGAAGCCAAGCCTGTTTTGTTTTGTTTCTCATGATAAAATAAATTCTCCTTTTTTAAAAGGGTAATTCCATTTGGTTCTCTGTCACTTTCAACCCAAAAAGGCTTTATTAGTACTGACATCAGGGTGGTTAGCAAATAGAGAGAGAAAAAAGTGAATAGAAAGGCCCCTGGTTCTGTGGTCCTATGACAAGGATGTGTTTCCTCCCATCCAAATCATTTCACCCAGTGACCCTTTGGGCTTAAGGTCATTGACCCTCTGGGCATGTATCGGAGGAAAGAATACCCATGAGGGAGGGGTGGGTCTCAAACTATGGCCCACTTAGATGGGGCATATCTAGTCCCCATCCCACTCTCACTCACCAAAAAATGTTTCAAAATTGACTTTGTTTTATATTAATTTTAATTACTAATACATTCTTCTTATAGAAATGGAAATATTACAGAAAAGGCAAAAAGCCCCCTGACTTTGACTGGACCATTCCCCTCTGGAGGCTACCCTTTATTCAGCTTGTCTTTAAACACTTATTATAACTCACTATGGACAAGCAGAAGAACTTGGAGGATTGTTTTACAAGGTGGCTATATGGGGGATAGTGACTGTGATTACATAGGGTCTGCCCACATCTGCACTAAAGGTTAAGTTCCAACTTCAGAAACACTTCCCCTCTCACTCTGTCACCCAACCCCAGGTATATCTGAAATTGAACCTTCCTTCATATCCCTTCTATGTGCTTGGCAATCTTCTCTAAAAGGTCACTATTGATGGGGCGCCTGGGTGGCTTAGCCAGTTAAGCATCTGACTCTTGATTTCAGCTCAGGTCATGATCTCAGGGTTATGAGATCAAGCCCCACATTGAGCCTGAGTCAGGCTCTGCTGCTCAGTGCAGTCTACTTGTCCCTCTCCCTCTGCTCCTCTGTACTGTCCTCCCTGTCCCCCTTTGATTGTATGTGCTCTCTCTCTCAAATAATAAAATCTTTTAAAAAAAAAGAAGGTGAAAAAGGGAATGAAGGTGAAAATGGGAACAAAACTATAGCTTTTCTCGTTTCCTCCCCCCACTCACTTTTTAAAAGTTATGTAACTAATATACAAACATGGGTTTCATGTAAAAGATTCAAAAAATACAGAAATATAAGGAACAAAAGTTGAAAATCCGCCCTCGTCCCACAATCTCTCCATTCCATTCCCTCCCCCTCATTATGCGGTATACATTCCCAGTCCTTTTCTCTGCATTTTCATTATGTGTCATACAAAACAGCAATATGTTTTAGAAACTTTTCCTCGTCTGTCATAAGATTAAAGGATTAAGTGATGACAAAAACAGAGAATATGCCTGCAGGTAACGAGATACAGGCTAGGCAAGTTTCAGAGGGCAAGGAGGGGCAGGAAATCTTCCTACACAAGCCTGAATAGGGAGGGTTTGGCTGCCAGGGTGTTTATAGAGTTTTTGTGGAACAAAGCACTCAGTGGGCCATGTCACACTGACTTCCCAGTTTTTCCATCCCTGCTGCTCAAATCCTGTGGCTGGGAGGATGGCTGTGTTAGTGTCATCGGGGTATTTATTTTAAAAATTAAAGTAATATGTATGTTAAAACACTGATTCAATACTCGAATGCTATCTTTCCATCTCAACATTTTGATTTAGAGAGTAGTCAATGGAAATTTCACACCATTCATCCAGTTAACCAGGATAGAGAAGAGAGCGATTCAGGTAGATCTGTCTAAAAGGAAACACTGCTTTCCTCTTCTTTTTTGCTGTGTTGATTCAGAAACCTGAGCTTACCTGACCTAGTGCAGGAGAAAAGGAAGGCCTGGAAATAGGATTCCTGCTGTACAGAGATGGAGAGATAGAAGGTATGCAGACTCCTGGTAAAGGCTGAATGATTCTGTTGACTAAAGATATAACCTCAATTTCACCACAGTAACAAGCTACCTTCTTAAACTTCAATACATTTCATTTTAAAGTCCTCCTATCATTTTCTTGTTTGTATACTAACACATAAACACACACACACACACACACACACACAGACTCATTTTACCAGCCAAAATAGTGGTGGGCAGAAGCTGACCTCAAAACCCACCAGATTTGGGGTTTCTCACCCCCATCTCTTCCTTAAGCTGTGTTGGCCTCATGGCTTCTGAGAGAGACTTGACATGGACTTGGTAAACTCTAGGCACAACCCATCCCAATTCAGCCTCTTTCCCTGGATAAAGATGGAAAAATGCGGGGGATGGACTCTGATTGGGCCTCCCTGCATCACGTGACTACCCTTGAGCCAATACCTATGGCTTGAGCAACAGGTTGTTCTGATTGGCAGGTTGGGTTTTGTAGACCCGACTGTGGCCAGTGTAGGGAAGGCTTAGTGACAAGCCCTGTGGCCAGAAACACAGTGGGGCGGGGCCCTTTCCCAAAGGGAGGTGGTGGCTTTTAATAGAAAGGAAGGGCTGCTGGGAAGAGGAGATGACAAATGTTTGTTGTGCTAGAGGTAATCTTTTGTAAATATCTAGCTAGAATTTTACTGCGATCCTGTGGATTAAAATAGAGCATTGAGGGGCACTTGGGTGGCTCAGTGGGTTAAAGCCTCTGCCTTCAGCTCAGGTCATGATCCCAGGGTCCTGGGATCGAGCCCCACACTGGGCTCTCCTCGGAGTGGAGAGCCTGCTTCCTCCTTTCTCTCTCTGCCTGCCTCTCTGCCTACTTGTAATCTGTCAAGTAAATAAATAAAATCTTAAAAAAAAATAGAGCATTGACATTTTATGTATGGAGGTCTTTATCCCCTGTGAGAGTATGTTTATCACATCATTACCTAAATATCCTAAAGTATTGAGGGAAACTATTCGTTTTCAGAGTTGCTTTGATAGTGGCAATAAGAAGAACTACATTGGACGGAGCCCTGGCTGGCTCAGTCAGTAGAGCTTGTGCCTCTTGATCTTAGCCTCATGAGTTCAAGCCCCACATTGGGCAAATAGAGATTATATTTAAAAAAAGGACTATATTAGGATAGCTTATCAAACACAAAAAACTCTCACTAGTTGTCCATGTGGTGGTTTACTTCTTTCTGCCCTCGCCAGAAGTCGCCGATTGAAAAGTGGGTAAATGATAGTTGGTAATTTTTGTAGTTAAAACACAGGTGTGGTAGATCACAATGAGTTTCTTGAATTCACAACACTGGTACAAAATGAGGTTGGGAGACATGTTCTGACATTGTGGGTGTTTGCTAGCATCACTCAGACCTGTGCTGGCATGGGAATCAGGAAGACTGTCTTTGAGAAAGCTCTGGGTCACTTTTGGAGATACCTAGTTCTTTGAAACATTTACACGCACATATTTTTTTCTCCCTTAGTGCAGCTCAGGGGGTTTGGGAGCTTTTGCTTTTTGGATCTGAAATGATAAATTTCAGGTGATAAATTTCAGGTCTGTCCTGCCATTATCTTTATGTCAGCTTTTCCTCCATCTGTGGAAAGCTCCATTATGTCCCTGTTTGGTGGGCCAAGGCACTAGAAATCAGAGACGTTCCATCTGTTCTCTGGGCCAGTGGTTTTCTTCTTTTGGTGCCCGGCTCTCGGCTCAGTGGCAAGCATTATCTACAACTGGTGGTGGATGAGTTGACGCCAATGGTGAATCAGTGCTTCTCAAACTCACAGGAATCACTGAGAGATCTTGTTAAAATGCAGATTCGAATTCAGTAGGTCCGGGGAGGGGTCAGGGAGTCTGCATTGCTATGAAACTCCCAGATGTTGTTGGTATTGCCAGTCCATGGAAACACACTTTAAATAACAAGGTCTTAAAGTCACAGGTAGGCTTTCCTAAATAAATTAGGTACTCTCACTATACTTTTAGTTAACTTTTGCTATGTTCACAAATTATATTAGTTTAAGAAATAAGCTTTAAGGCAAGGTGTGATATTATAATAAATACTAGAGTCTGGTGGCTTAGAAATTACATAGAAATATAAATACATCAGATAAAATAGAAATATAACAGATAAAATATAAAACATATAAAATGTTTTCATATTTGTTTATGGAGCCTAGAAATGTATACAAGATCACTAGAGATCTAGTGTAAACAGAAATAAACTAGCAAAGTGCAAATAAACAATCATCAAGCGTAGTTTTTTTTTTTTAAAGTCAGATGTATGGCATTGTCTACTGGACTAAAACTCTATTATAGCAAGACAAATACAAATAATAAAGGTTTTCAAGTCAAGATCTGAAAGAGCAAAGAAGAAATACTAAAATGACTTCTCTGTTTTGATTTCGATTGTAGCTCTCAATTCTGTCTGCCTGGTGTTTCCACCTTGAAGTGAATGAAAGAGGGACGCCTAGGTGGTTCAGGTGGTTAAGCATCTGACTCTTGATTTCGGCTCAGGTCATGATTTCAGGGTCCTGAGATCAAGCTCTGAATTGAGCTTCATGCTTGGTGTGGTGACTGCTTGAGATTCTATCTCTCTCCCTCTCCCTCTGTCCACCCCCCTTCTCTCTCTCTTTCAATAAATATATAAGTAAAATCTTAAAAAAAGATAGAGTGAATGAGAAGAAGAAAGGAAAGAAAAATGGAGAGGAGAGAAAGAAGAGAGAGAAGGGACATTTCAGATTGACTTCTACCCTTTCGAAGGTGGGGTAATTAAATTAAAAGACAGGTTCTGGAGTAGGCATTACTGTGTCTTGCCCATCAGCATTCTCTACCCCGTGTGAGGTAAGTTCACTCCAAGTTCTTCCTGACTTTAAGACTACGTGCTGCCTACCACTGGTGGCCCCACACTTAGCCCTGGGGATGACCCAGACTAACTCAAGCAAGAATATTTTATCTCCCTGTACACAGAGCTGTTTTTGAGATAATGATAACAGAGTAGTCTTATCACAGCCAACCCAATGTGAGATGTTTCCCAGGATTTCTGGAAAAGATAGTTGTTTTTTGTTGGGCTTAATTTGGCAATTTGAGGAAGGGTAGTTTAGAGCTAGTGAAGTCAACCCATGAAGGAAGACAGCCCCAGAGGGTCAGGAAAACTGAAGAGCCTGCGGACAAGTGAGTCTGGATGAAGCTGCATGGGAAGGAAACTCTACAGGTTTCAAAGGCAGGACTGAATCAATGCCTTTTTAAATTTAAATTAGCTTGAGTTGAAGTATCTGGCCCACTGAAAATGGAAATGATCTTAATTGGCTGGGGTGTTCTTGGAAGCACATGAATATCATTCTTCTTTATGTTTCTTCTCCCACTGGGCCCAATGTGGTGCTTTTGCACACAGTAGGTGCTTACTAATGAATGACTATCATGGAAGCCTTTCTTGGTAGGAAGTTGAGACCTGGTTGTCTAATCCTAGTCTTTGCAATAAAGAATGTGTGGCTATGCGCAAATCACTTAACCTTTATGGACTCTGTGTTCTCATTTGAGATATGAAGGATTTGGACCAGGTTATCTACTCTTGGCTGATAGTGTCTCAGTTTCTACCAATGTAGTAGTACTGGTTGACACATCCTGTGTCAGTTTTGATTAGTACAGGGACCTTTAATGTTTGGTCAGTGCTTTTGGCATGCTGTTAAATATTTTAAATATCTGTCCTGTCAGTTGATTAATTCAGCAAACACTTGGTGTCTCCTACCTGTCAGGCACTGGGCTAGGTCCTGGAATACAGTGGAGAGTGAAACGGATATGGTGTATTGTTTTCATGCATCTAACCCCTCCAGAGCTCTGCTGATCAATATAGTAGCCACTAACCATATGTGGCTATTGAGCAGTTGAAAGGTGGCTAAACCAAATTGAGGTCGACTCTAAGTATAAAATGAACACCCGGTTTAAAAGAGCACCCCCTAAAAGTATTTCATTAATAATTTTTTATATTGATTATAAGGTGAAATGATGATATGGTAGGACAGATTGAGTTATATAAAGTCTGTTGCTAAAATTAATTTGGCTGTTTTCTTGGGACTTTTTAAGTGTGGTTACCAGAAAATATAAAATCGCATATGTGGCTTCCATTAGATCTCCAGTGGAAGGCACTAGTTAGAGTAGGAGACTGGTGACTCTCAATTTTTCATGTGTCTATGAATCATGTGTCCCTGAGAAATCTTGTTAAAATGCAGATCTGGTTCTAGTGGGTCTGGGCTGGGGCTTGAGATTCTGCATTTCTTATGAGCTCCCAGGTGATGTTGCCTTTGCATGCAGCACCCTTTGGGCAGACTGGAAGGGATTAAAAGGCTTATGAAATGGTCAATCAAATGTGGATTGAAATGTAGGAAAAAATGTATAGGTATGAATTCATGAAAGAAAGAATGAAACCTAAGATAAACGCAAGCTGTCACAAATGAAATAATGGAAGTAAATGTAGTGTGAAGCTAGTCTACCCATCAAACTGCAAAGAAACAGTTTGAATTCTTGTGAGAAATTTAAAGGTACTGTAAACTAGCATTGTGCACAGAGCCCTCCAAACTTATGCACGTGTGTATGGTATTCAATAGTCGAATTCAACTTGTATTTACTGAGCTAGTGTGGTTAGCATGGTTGGTTGTATATAACAACAGATTGGGTAGATTTTTGGGATTAAAAGCTGAAGATGTGCTTCTTCTCAAACAGCTCATCATGGAGTCAGAGAAAGAAGAAGACACAACTGGCCATACTTTGACCCAAGAGGCACTAGGCCGCGGGGGGTGTTCTTGGTCTCCTTTCATCTTTACTAGTAACTGCACTCTGATTTCCCTGTGGAGAATCTCCATCTGTCTCCCCATCACACTACTTCAGTGCTTTTGAGGTGTGGACTGGTGAACTCCACTCCAGGATCCCAGGGTGGGACAAGTCAGGTGGGTTAGGCCAGAGTGGAATGTTCCTGGCAAGCAGCTTGGGCAGGGAGGGACACCTAGTACCTCAAGAGGAAATGAGATTTTTTTGAGAAGAGGCTGAATTTTCAGTGGGCCAGGAGTCTGCAGGGCCGCTAGCCATCTTGTTGCCCCAGGGTCCTCAAACACGGTTGCCAACCAAGCCAACTTGCGGAATGGAGAGTCAAACTTGCTCTTTCTGATTTCTTTGAGCTTCTTATCAAGCTGTCCCTGAGGGCAGATTAAACTCCCTTTAATTTTGTAGGCCAATAAATTCCATTCGCTTAATCAATTTTAATTTCCATTTCCTATTCTTTGGAACCCAAAGAGGCCTACCCAACAAACCAATGGCACAAACAAAACACAGAAAATGAGACAAGTAATTTCGCTTGGGAGCTTCACAGAACACTTGACATTTAAGTTAAATACCTTAAATGACAAAGCAAGATCTAATGAACCTTTAGATGATAGGACTGTGTTCTGTGTTATATTTATTGACTCTGCAAACTGGACAGGATTTCTAAAAAGGCCAGGTCAAGTCCACAGGATATAAGAATGTGTTCCTAGTCTCTGGTAGAAGAGCTCTACCAGAGTTCTGGTAGATGGGAAGACGATTTTTTGCCAAAAATATCAGATATTTCCTCATTAGGGCTTAGGTGTTACCTCCCAAGAGTTGTCTTCCCTGACCTCTCCATCCAAAAGTGTCTCTGTTCCTCCTTTCTTCCAGTTATCCTGCAGAGGTCTGAAGAGCACCTTTAACTCTGTAATTATCTTGTTACATCTATAAAATGGAAAGGAGATTCAAGAGAATTGATAGATTACAGAAAAAGTTTAATAAAGATAATATAAAAGATTATCTAGGGTGCCTGGGTGGCTCAGTTGGTTGAGAGACTGCCTTCAGCTCAGGTCATGATCCTGGAGTCCTGGGATGGAGTCCCACATCTGGCTCCCTGCTCAGCAGGGGGTCTGCTTCTCCCTCTGACTCTCCCCCCTCTCGTTCTCTCTCTCTCTCTCTCTCTCATTCTCTCTCTCAAATAAAAAGGTAAACTCTTTAAAAATATATATAAAAAACTATCTATGCAGAGACACCCATGTAGAGCAGCAGTCAAACAAGCCCAAGAATGTATTCAAAGACACTTTTAGACATATATAAATGTGTAGCTAACAAATGTTAACTGCCTTAACTAGAAATTATCATCAATCAAAATGAGCTAGGAATGAAAAAGTATGTGTTGTTGCTTTAAAAAGCTGATTAAGGGGCGCCTGGGTGGCTCAGTGGGTTAAAGCCTTTGCTTTCCGCTCAGGTCATGATCCCAGGGTCCTGGGATAGAGCCCCACATCGGGCTCTCTGCTCGGTGGGGAGCCTGCTTCCCTCCCTCTCTCTCTGCCTGCCTCTCTGCCTACTTGTGATCTCTGTCAAATAAATAAATAAAGTCTTTAAAAAAATAAAAAACTGATTAATTTTAGCCTATTTTAATGGATTCTGGTGAATAAGGGCTGGAGATTGATTCTTTCAGTGTATTTTACAATTGTCAGGCCCTCATTAAAGTTTAGGTATTATGTTTTGTCCCCCAAATGATGAAGAATGGAGAAGAACAATAAAACTGATAAAAGGGATAGAGATAGAGCATTTGGAAAAGAAAAGAAAAGAAAAGATTGTTCAGCCTTGAAAATAAAAAGTAAGAGAGGGCTTTAAATTATCTCATGAATATGAAGGGTTAGCACAAGGAAAGTGGTAGGTTCTTAATCACTAAAGTTTAACAAAATTAAATTAGTTTACATTGAAGAAAGAATGTGCTGATAGTGGTGATGCAATCCAGTGTCACTGAGGACACAGACATTACAAATCTTAATCCTTAGAGATCTTTACAGTCTAGAGTGGATTTGAGGGTATCCTACTGTGATATCTGACCCCGTAATTACCACCCACATTCCTCCCACATCTGATGTCGGTGTTGCAAAGAAGGGCTTCCTTTGTAAAGACAGGACCATAGGACCTCTTAGAATTCTCCTGATTCTTTCCTTGAAATTCAGTAACTGGAAAATTCCTTGAAATACATTCCAGGTTTTTTTTTTTTTTTTTAAACAAAAGGATAAGTGGCAGACAATTGATTGCCCACCTGTAGCAGCTGCTACTGGTGCCTTGAACATATCATATCATTCATATGTCCAGTGTATGCAGATGGGAATCTCCACCCCAGGGCTTTCTTCCTACTAGTGGGTAGGGCAGTCGACCTTACTGGGGCTGATACAAAATCTGGGTATGGATTTACTAGTCTTGCCCACTGAGTCTTGGCAGCACTACAATCTGAGGGCTCAGAGAGTGTCTAATTTGCTATGGTGGGATCTTACATAATACTGTTCTGCCATCAAGGGACTCATTTTATGGCAGAGTAGCAATGACAAGCCTGTGACTACAGGATCCATGGGTCCTGTCATGATACTTCATTGTCCATAAGTACATAAGTACCAATAAAACTTTTTCTTTTTTTAAAGTAAAATTTACACTAAATGTGGGTCTTGACTCATGACTTTGAGATCAAAAGTTGATGCTCTACCCACTGAGCTAGCCAAGTACTCTCTGCCTGATGAAACTCTTAAAGGTCTCTTAAAGGCAGTGCTGAAGAGCCAACTTGAGGATGATCCTCTTTTGGGGTGGGGCCCTGTCCTTTAAAATGCCCTTCATATAGCTTGAACCAGAGGACAGAGAATGCCATGTGTCCAGTTGCTAGACTATCCACTCCCAGTCCTAATAGAGGATGTATGAGTGAGCTAAGTTTATCAGGGCAATTTCATTTGATAGTGATTGGTTTAGGAGAAGTGGGCTGAGTGTGTCTTGGAAAGATGGAGTTCCACAATAAACACATACTGACATGTAGGAGTATGGGTTCGGAAATATTATGTAAGCATAATGCTCGGAACCCTGGCAGCCATCTTGTAACCAAGAAGGGAGAGACCGTAGGCGCTGAGCATGGCAGGGTGAAGAGAAAGAAGGAGCTAGGTTCTCGATAACACCAGTGAGCCCTTGAAGCAACCCTGGAATTGCCTTCCTCTGGACATTTTAAGTGAGATAACAGACGGTTTTATTGTTTGAGCACTTTTAGTCAGAGATGGGTACTTTCAGGTGATATCTGCAGCAGATACTGCTGATGGGGCTTTCTTTCCCACATTTATTCCTTCCCGTGGCTGTTTCCATGTTGACAGTGCCTGCTTTCCATTAGAGAGGCCCAAACCGCCAACACTTTCCCAGGGTCCATTGCAGCTAGAATGTGAACATGTGACTCAACTCCGACCAATAGGACTTCAGGATCAGTCTGAGTCGTCTGAGAAAGGATTTCCTCCTTAATTAGAAGTGGCATTAGGAAAGATGCCCCTAGTTTCTGGCTACATGCTGTTGTGTCACGTGACACCTGAAACCGCGCCTGCCACCTGTGACCAAGATGGCTTAAGGATGAAGCCGATATACGGAGAGTGAAAGATGGTAAAAGCTCAGATCCTCAGTCACATGGCAGAGTCTCTGGACCCATCTTGGACTTGACCTGTCTCTTGAGTTATTTCTATGTGGGGCAAATAATCGTCATAGTTTTTTGTTGAGTGTTTTGCTCCTTCAAGTCAGAACCATTTTGCCTCAAACATAGAGTATCCTCTGCTACCTCAGCTCCCCCAACTCCTCCTCAATCCCCAGAAATGAAAGAACAAAAAGGTTTCTGTTAAACTTCTGAACATTGGCTGGCCCTGGTTTTACATTATAATGATTGTGGAAAATGTTAGTAGTAATTTGCCTTGTGGTCACAGACTACTTCTGCGACCCTTCACATAAAACAGATCATTAAGTGTTCTGGAGAATTACAAAGACATCTCCCTGAATGCCCCTGCAATTTGGAGAAATAACAAAACTATAAAAGGTACTCTTGGATGTTTTCATTTAGTTGGCCATTATAGTTTCTGAACTGAGTTCTTCTAAAAAGAGGGAAAGTGAAGCCAAATTCCATAACTCTCAAAAGCTCTAAATAAAAATAAAAATATACTGGAAACTTTGCTAAAAGAAAAGCAACTGTATATGTATTATTTTATTCAAAAAGCAAAACTTCTAGAGACTAGAAAAATTATATTTGTTTAGCCTAAGCTAACAAAGTGAGAATTTAGAATTTTAATTCCAAGGAATATTTTCTTTTAAAAATATGTCATATATATGTATGTATATACACACATATTTTATAATATAAGAAAGAGATAATGAAGAAAGATGTGAAGATGTTGCTGGAATTCTATTAGTCTGCTTTATACTTATTGATGGAAAAAAATGTTTAATACTGGTTTTCCTAAAATATATCCATATACATATGTATTTATATTTGCTTTCCTCACTTGGAAATTACTTCTTTTCCTAGAGGCTTTTCTGGTTTTGGAACTACCATTTCTTTTTTTAAAGATTTTATTTATTTATTTGACAGAGAGATCACAAGCAGGCAGAGAGGCAGGCAGAGAGAGAGGGGGGAGCAGGCTTCCCGCTGAGCAGGGAGCCCGATTCGATTCGGGGCTTGATCCCAGGACCCTGGGATCATGACCTGAGCTGAAGGCAGACGCTTAAACTACTGAGCCCAGGCACCCTGGAACTACCATTTCTACTGTACTTCCCTCTGCATGCAGAAAAATGGTGATCTTTTAAAAAAATTATTTTATTTTTTAAAAAGATTTTTATTTATTTGACAGATCATAACTAGTCAGAGAGGCAGGCAGAGAGAGAGAGAGGAGGAAGCAGGCTCCCTGCTGAGCAGAGAGCTTGATGCTGGGCTCAACCCTAGGACCCTGGCCGGAAGGCAAAGGCTTTAACCCACTGAGCCACCCAGGCGCCCCATTGGTGGTCTTTTTAGATAATTCTGCATTCCATTAGTCTTCAGGGTCTATCCTTTGATAGCATCTCTATAGATTAGCAGCAGATGAACACATTTTGTAGTGGAGGAACAGGTTGCCTGAATCAGGTATTCATTCCTTTAGGTAGCTAAATTGGTCTGGGGCCCAAGGTGAGTGAGCTTTCTTTGCTCTGTGCACCATCACTCCACCCTAGTTCAAGTTCAGACGCCTTCACTGATTTTACAAATTCTCTTGGGAAGTGTGCCCTTGCTTTTAGCCTGAGGCTGGCTCAGAAACATCACCTTTCACCCACTTAAAGAAGTTTTGCAGGGCAGGGAGATTACTATTCAAGTAGCTATTTCTAGCTCCTGCCCTGCTTTAAAAAAAGAAAACCAAAACCCTCCAAATCAGTTTTATTTCCTGTGGTATCAAATCTGACTTAATGTCATAACTTTGTTAACAGAACAACTAAATATTTCGTTAGGTTAAAAAAAAAGGAAAAAGCCCAACCCTCCTACCACTAGGGTAATGAAAGTCATCTTTTTTATAGAGCACTGCGGTTGTTATTTTAGTCATTTGTGTGTTGGTTTGCATTTATTTTCTTGTGGG
This sequence comes from Mellivora capensis, assembly GCA_004024625.1. NCBI lineage: Eukaryota > Metazoa > Chordata > Mammalia > Carnivora > Mustelidae > Mellivora > Mellivora capensis. Next base: position 17,757 of record PISX010021776.1, read on the forward strand.
GAGACAGTGTACCGCACTCAGGTCTTCTTTCCTTTTGTAGTGTTTAAAATGAAATAAATTCTTTAAAATACAGTAACACTTCTAGATTCAGAAGTAGCATGTCCAAAAACAATAGTTTGGAGTAAACTTTAGCCTTATGACAACAAATATCAATCTTGTATAGATAGCGCGTGCATTTACAGAAGATGGGTTATTTGCTGGGTTAAGTGAAGCCAAAGCAAGAGAAATAATAGAGGAATTTGCTTTGAATCTTGGGAGTCCCTCTAGCTTCAGCTATTTCCGAAAATCATTTTATTTTACAAAATTTGTCAACAATGTGTGCAAGAACAGGATAAATGATCCAGTTAAGAGTGAAAATGATATGCGTATCATTTCATGATCTATGTTAAGATTTAAACACCACAGCAGTAACTGCGTTTCTAGTTATTTTTCGGGGGGGGGGGGCGGTCTTTTCCCCCCCGGAGAGACAGCCACCTTGCAGACCCTCCCGGAGCCGCCGGCCCTCCGCCCACGTCGCGGCCACCGAGCCCGCCTCCCCTCCCCCAGCCGCCATGGTCCGATCCCTCCCGCCGGCCGGGTCCCCACCCCGCGGCCGGTGGCGGCTGGGTCCCTTCCGCGGCGGCTCCGCGGACGACCCGTAGTAACCCCGTCCCGCCCCTGGCCGACCGCGCCGCGCTCCCCGGCCGGAATTCGATAGGCCCAGCCCCGCACGCGCCACCGCCCGCGGGCCAATGGGCGGCGGCCTCTCTGCATATGCAACGAACGCCGGCCGGGGGTGCGCGTCCCGGGTGGTTCAGCTCAACAGACGCTGGTCTGCCGGCGCCGGCCTGCGACGCTGGGATTGTGGCCCCGGCCGAGGCTGGGACGAGGCGGCGGCGGCAGCGGCCGGGAAAGCAGACGGTCGCCCCTTTGCAGTGCGGCTGCGCCAGGGTCCCCAGGAGGCGGCACGGGGCGTGAATGCTCTGGGGGGGCAGCCAGGCCTGCGTGGGCCCGAGGCTGGAGGAACCGGAGCCCCGGCATCGCGGTGAGTGTGGCGCCCGTTGTGGGGGCGGCGCGGCCTCAGCGTGCGGCCGGGCTGGGCCCGAGGGTGGCGCGGGTTTGGGGCCCGGATGTGGCCGCGGAGCCAGGCCCCGGGGCTGTGCGCAGCGGGGGTCGCGTGGCGGCCTGCGGCGTGTGTGTGTGTGTGGAAAAGCCGGGCAGGGTGGGAGGCGCCGCCGTGGGGTCTGGGAAGCTGGTGACGTGGGGCCTGGGCCGGAGGGCCCACGTGAGCGGGAGGAACGGCAGCCGGGTGACTGCGCGGTCCGGCGGAGGAAGGGTGCCCCGGCTCCCTCCCGGCGCTGTGGGGGCGGACGGCGTGCGGGGCTGGCGTCTTTCTCTGGGTGGGCGTTGACGCGTTCCCTGCGAGGAAACTGAGCCCTGCGGTTCCGGGAAACGCTGCTGGAGGGACCGGCGGGGGCGTGTGTTGCCGCCGACTGTGGGGAGAAATTGGGTGGATGAGCAGGGGCGACCTTGGTATTTGTTGTGGCCGCGATGGGTGCTGGTGCGGCTAGGATTGACCGGTGGTTGGGGTTGAGAGTTGCAGGTTTACTTTTCCCTAAGTGCGGTTTAATACATCAGTGACAGAATGTGTCACGCTGAGGTGGTGCTCGCGCTATCAGCAGTCCTGCGGGGGAGGAATGAGCGGGCCCGCTTCCTAGGTGAGCATCCCGAGGCAGACATTCAACTGGTTTATCCAGTCTGCATTTAGAACATGTGCTCTAAGCTATTGCATATAGGACCCCTCAAAAATAGAAAGGGTAGAGCAACATCTTTAGAATTATATGGAAGCTAGAGGAGGAATAGGCCTGTGTGAAAGCGATCACAGCTGAATACAGTGACAAATAGTTGACAATGTATTGAGGTTTTATTACATGCCAGCACCGTACTAAGTGCTTTATGCACAGTACCGTCACACAGTTAACAGCCCCCTAGGGTGATGCTTATTCCCATTTTACAGCTGGAGAAACTGCAGTTTGGACGCATTAACTTGCCCCAGATCACAGCATGTTAAGAGAAGCTGGGATTCAGACCGGCCTGTCTTAAAACCCAGAGCTCTTGAATCTAACCACTTGTGTTATGATGCCTCTCCTTGGTGGTTGGCTGAATAGTTGCCACCGAGAATTTTTTTTGCGGAGGGGGAGGGCTGGTGGGGGGGGAGGGGTGGGCCAGGAGAGCTGTAGTTTGATGACCTTCATTCCTGATTATCATAACCTTTTTTGTTTCTCCAGATTAGTCCTGGGAGCTGAAGGTTGTTGCCCTGTTGTCTGAAAGTGTATTAGAAGGTTATTGAAGGGAAGACGTGTTATGAGGTGGTAGTCCTTTGCACAGACTTTATTCTTTTGTTTTCTGGCATTTTTCACTGCAGTTCTTACCTTGGGGATGACTAAGACTTCTGTAGCCACTGTGGCATGTTCTTTAGACTTTTCAAGCTATCCTTTATGGGAAGGGTCAAGGTGACAAATCACCTCGTGTCGTCGAGTCTCTGTTACTGGATTTGTTAAGATATTTCGACAGGATTTAAAGCTGCAATACTCTGAGTCTAAAATGCTCTTCTTGAAGGGAAGAAGGAAGAAGGTTTGAAAGAAATGAAAGATGGGTTAATTATGAACGGAAAATCATGCTGTATCTGGTGGGGGTGTGTGTCAGATCTTAAAGCCTCAGGATCTTGTGCTTCCCTGCTGTCTGGTTCTGCTTAAATGACTATTTCCATTCCCCATTCAATTAGTTGCTCAGCCAGAGCCTTTCACTCCTTTTGTGTTTTAGGTACCATGTCAGGCTGGGAATATAGTGTTGAACAGAACTGATGTGATCCTTACTTTCATGTAGGAAACAGGAAGCAAATCATCATACAGATAAATAATTACAAATTATGAGAAGTGCAATGAAGGAGAAGTGTGTGAATGAAGATTTTAATGAGGATTATGATTTAAATGGAAAGTAGGGAGTTTTTTGAATTAATAAGGTGAGGTTTTACAATCTTGCTTTCTGAGTCTGTAATTAAATGTGTCTAATGCAAGAGTTTGAGAACTTTTGAACACTAATGTTCTTTTCATTTCACGGAGTCTGATCCTACCCAGAATACCACTCTAGCTCATGTTACAAGATGGAAAAATGAGATCGGGAGCTTTTTGAAGCAGTCATTCTGCCTTACAGCCTAACTGTTCTGTAGTACTTAAATTTTCCCCTCTCAACGTGAGTATTTGGGAACCAAGAATCTATCTAAACTTTGGACTTGATAGGAGTTGGATGTTTTCAGGAAAGCCAGGCCAAAAAGGTGACAGGTTTTCCTAACTTGAGATAAGCAGCATCATGATTATCAAAAGTACCCAGGGTAGTTATATTTGACTTAAAATTCTCACCTCTTAGGAGACAAAATGATTATGTGGTTTGGGAAATACAAGCTGTTAAGTACATGAATATTTCAGTTGAATGTGTATTAAGCCAGTACAAATAATTCATTGCAATACATTTACTGAAATGCTGTCTGCATGCAAAGCACTGCTAGGTGTACTATGTGGAATAAATAAAAAGGTGAATTTGACAAAGTCCCTGTTTTCAAGGAGATTTAAATTTAATGCATAGTAATGCTCAGATTTAAGTCACGTCTCTCCCCCCAACCTTTTCAAGGTACTCTCATGTTAGTCCATTTCATCCTTTTAAAAGCCTTGTATCACCAGGAGAAATACTGAGGAAAAAGGAAATTTGGAGGTAAAATTGCCAGACATGGTGATTAGTAGTTGGGAGAAGCTGTACAGTGATTACTAGTTTACTGTCTTGGAGCCATCATACAGAGGTGATGTAGACTCTTGGGCTTGGGTGAGATTGCCTGTGGAGAGGCTAGAATGAGAACAGGTGGAGGCCTGGGATGGAGCCGGGTAGAGGAGGCTGAGCTTGGCAAATGAGATGGAAGGAGTGGCCAGGGAACTTGGCTCAGGTGCGAGCCATAGCTGGAGTGGTATCCCTGCAGCCAGTGGGGGAGCTAAGAAGGAAATTGAGTAACATCCCGTGGATTTAGCAACTCCGAGGTCATGGGTGCCCTTTAGCAGGTGATGTTGTTGGGGTGGGAAGCAGAAGCAAGTAGAAGGTGAAGAAGTATCTCCATAGCAAGTAGAAGTATCTCCATAGCAAGAACAGGAAACTTTCTAGAGTTTTGATTTTTATCATTTAAGTTTAAATTCTGATGGGAAGGTGTTCATTGAAAGGGAGAGGTTGAATACAGATAAGAAAAGTGTTTGCTTATTTTTGCATAGTTCCTGAGAAGATGGAAGGGTGTGGGATCCAAGTGAGGCCTGAACCTTAGCCAGGAGGAGGGACACCTTTTCTGTAGTAACCCAAGACAGGCCCAGTAACTGATCTGACACTAGTGAGTACTTTATCCTGGAGCCCTGGCAATTTTCCAAAAATTACCAAGAACTGTTAAATTCCAAAAAACTAGCTCAATTTTAGCTGACCCGATAGGTTCTTTACAAAACCTCACTATAGAAGCTTTGTGTGAAATTGATTAAATGTGTGATTTAGTTTTGATTTCACCCACCTTTATAGGGTATATACTTTCATCTGACTTGTGATTATTGTTTATCTCCTGAAAAAGGAGACATTAGAAACATTGCCCTATGATTTCTTCTACATGCTATTTTTAGTTTTATAAGAAACAGTTTTTAGACTACTTCTGTTTCCCTGATGTTTTAAATGACTTAATTCTTTTCATTTAAAAATTTAGCTTCTTGGGCACCTGGGTGTCTCAATTGCCTGCCTGGTCCAAGGGTCCTGGGATCAAGCTTCGAATATGGCTCCCTGCATTGGGGAGGAGGGGCAGCTGCTTCTCTCTCTGCCTCTGCTATTGTACCCTGCTTGTGCTCTGCCTCTCCCTGTGTCAAATCAAATCTTTTAAATAAAAGTTTTGCTTTTGTTTTTACCGGAATATGTTTTACATACATACTTGTAATTCCCACTCTGAGGGATAAAGTATTAATTGGTGGATGATTCAGTGGGTTCAACTGATCTGCTAATTCCTTTTTTTTTTTTTTAAGATTTTATTTATTTATTTGTCAGAGACAGAGGGAGAGAGAACAAGCGAGCACAGGCAGACAGAGTGGCAGGCAGAGAAGCAGGCTCCCTGCCAAGCAAGGAGCCCGATGTGGGACTCCGTCCTGGGATCGCTGGGATCATGACCTGAGCCGAAGGCAGCTGCTTAACCAACTGAGCCACCCAGGCATCCCTGATCTGCTAATTCTTAAATAGAACTGAAGATACCTAAATAATCTTTTGGATAAACCACCTTCAGTTACAGGTTTCTACTTGCCCTTGTTGTATTTGTTATATATAGGGAAACTGCTTTATTTATTCATATATTTATTTAATGCCTGTCTTACAAGACACTGGGAATTTGAAAATGATTGATAGTCTGTTCTCAGAAAGCTCTTCTTGGTTGATGGAAGTAAGTTGTATGAACATTATACGGTGTAGGCAAGGAAGGTGTAAGGACAGAAGTATTGCAGTGTGGTATAACCAGTACAGACAGCAGGAGAGGAAGAAGGGGAGACTGCAGTGGAGGCGGCGATAGTGACCTGAGTCTTTTTCTTTTTTCTTTCTTTCTTTTTTTTTTTTTTTTTTAAAGTTTTTTATTTATTTATTTGACAGAGAGAGATCACAAATAGGCAGAGAGGCAGGCAGAGAGAGAGAGAGAGAGAGAGAAGCAGGCTCCCCGCTGAGCAGAGAGCTGATTGGAGGGTCAATCCCAGGACCCTGAGATCATGACCTGAGCCGAAGGCAGAGGCTTTAACCCACTGAGCCACCCAGGCGCCCCGATAGCCTGGTTTTCTAAGATGAATTGGACTAACGGGAACAAGGGAGCCAGGGAATAGAAAGTTTGTCTTGAATTTGGTCCAGGTGTGTATGTCTACAAATATGAACATATTGGAGATACTATAATATCAAAGAATATTAGAAAAATAAAAAGCTTATCTTGCTATCCTAACATTGCTTAAGAGGTGAAAAGCTGTTCATTTTTCTGTTTGTCATGGTCAGCTAATAGCCAACACCATTACAGTACTTCTCTGGTCAGGCACTGTCCCTACTTTCTTCTCACTTATAATAGATAGGGATTTTTTTTTCTTTTTTTAATCACTCTTATTTTCACAGATGAGGAAATTGAGGCACAGGGAACCTAAAGTAACTACTAGCCTGTGTGTGTGCTGGATCTCCTCTCACGCAGTTTGGTTCCAGAGTCCATCCATGTTCTTATAGCCCAGGCACTGAACCTCCTGTCTGGGGTGACAGGCTTGCAGTTCTTACTGACCTCTGAAGACACAATTTATCAGGAAAGGAGCTGTGATGACATTAGGGACAGTGTATATCTGTTTTAATTACACATAGTTTACCCCCCCCCCCCCCCCAGCCCTCTTCTTACAGGGCGGGACATAAATAAAGAGTAACAACCTAAATTGAGGGAATTTAACTGGAATTTTCTTGGACTTGAATGTGAGTCCTACTTCATTCCTTCAGGGATCATTATAACTGCCCTTTTGGAATTTTCTGGATTGGGAATATAAAGCAATTTGGGATGCTATAATCTAATACATTTTCTTCCTTTCCTTCTGTTAAAAAGACATGCTTTCTCTGCCTGCCTCTCTGCCTACTTGTGATCTCTCTCTCAAATAAATAAATAAAATCTTAAAAAAAAAAGGGGGACATAGTAAAGCCGGCATGTGTAATGATTGAGTTAGTTTGTAAAAGTCTTAGACTATATATTTTTTACATGATATCATGTATCAGAATATTCTACGGTAGAAATTTGGATGGTATATAACCCAGAAACATGAGTCAGTATGAGGGAATTGCTCTTGATGCATGGATAGTTTGCTTACAGATAACTGAGAGCTGACTGTATGCATGTTTAAGTTTGTAATGTTTATGTTGTGTGATGTCAGCAGACAGGCATATTACCTGTAGGTGATTAATTATAGCTTTGTGTTTCTTGTTACTGATTTCAAATAGGCTTCATGAGATAATGTGTTTGTTACCTTGTTAGATGTGTTTCTTTTGGGCTCTTTAAGGGGCAGTTGCTGTGTTTAAATATCCCTCCACCAGAAAAGAGAGCTCTATGAAGACAAGTGTATTTGTGTATTACTTACTGATGTACACCCAGTGCCCAGCATAAAGATATTCCTATTTTGTTGAATGAATCAGTCTGCGTATCCTTGCACAGTGAAGGATGAGAGATAGGTTCAAATCTTTCAACTCAATTTAATAAACACTAACAGCAAACAAATTTTGGAAGGCCAACAACAACTTGATGCAAAATGACCAGTCTGTGCTTATTAGTGGGAACTCAGGAATTCTGAAAGAGTAGATTTACTGTTGATAAGATATGCATTTGAATAGCTAGCTGGCTGAGTACTAATGTACAGATTATAATTTAGAAATTTCCTGGTAAAGAAGATAAGAAAGTGTGATGGATCTGTCTCAGGCCAACCTGAGTTCTTGAACTTTGATATGGTAACTCCTTGTTGCCTTTTTTTTTTTTTTTTTTTTTAAATCCAAAGGTATTTATTTATTTGAGAGAAAGTGTGCATGCATGTGCACAAGTAGGTAGGAGGGCAGAGGGAAAGGGAGAGGGAGAAACAATCTCTCCATTGAGTAGGGAGCTTGATGTGCTTGATCCCAAGACCCTGAGATCATAGCCTTGAGACAAAGGCAGACACCTAGCCGCCTGAGCCACCCAGGTACCCATGGTTGTTGCCTTCTTAAAAGCCTTTGACACTCCTGACAGTGTCCTCATCAACCTTCATTGTCTGCCTTTGGTTTCTAGGACACTGTTCTTGCTTTCTTTACCTTTCTAACTGGCTTTTGTAGTGTCTGTCCTTAATCTTTTTACAAGTGAATATACACTGTATTTGAGGGATTCCATGGTTTCGACTCTAATAGGGATAGGGTCAGTGATGACTCTCAATTTACATCTGCCGCTCTGTTGGGAGCCCCCGTCCTGTATTTCTGATAATATCTTGAATCTCTCCTCTAGTCATTCCCACACACTTAACATCCAGCCCTATGCTCATGTATTCTCCTATGTATCTGCTCTTCCTCTTACATTCCTTGTGTCTATTGCAAGTCACCTACCATTCTAGAAATGTTGAATACTAATTTTTAAAGCTTAATCTTCACATCTCCCCATATCCTATTGTCTTGCTTATTCTGTAACTACTGCCCTAAACTCTGGACTTCATCATTCACTTGAGCTATTTTAATGTCTACATACCTGGAATCCTTTTCTGGTTTCTTTTCTGTGATAACCCAAAGTAATCATTATGAAAAAACAAATTTGGTCAGCTGCTTTGCTTAAAACGCGATCTCATTCTCTCTGCTGTGTGTTTCTATTTTTCATTTTCACTTCTAACTTCCCTCTTGTTTTCCTGTACTGCATCTGTTATGAGTTTCCTCATTGTGTGCTTACTCATGCCTCTGTGTTGACAGGAATGGAGTGCTAGCACAGAGAGGTTGATACGCTCTGTGGCACGGAGGAGGACCTCCCCTAGAGGCTTCAACTGAATCTTGAAGGACAAGTTTACATTGGCAGTCTTCAGCTTCTTCTTCTTTTTTTTTTTTTAATTTTTTTTTTTAAGATTTTATTTATTTATTTGTCAGAGAGAGCGAGAGAGCGAGCACAGACAGAGTGGCAGGCAGAGGCAGAGGGAGAAGCAGGCTCCCCGCCGAGCAAGGAGCCCGATGTGGGACTCGATCCCAGGATGCTGGGATCATGACCTGAGCTGAAGGCAGCCACTTAACCAACTGAGCCACCCAGGCGTCCCAAGTCTTCAGCTTCTTTTAACTCTCTCAGATTATTTAAAAATTTTTTTTTCTTTATTTATTTGTCAGAGAGAGAGAGAGTGAGCACAGCAGACAGAGTGGCAGGCAGAGGCAGAGGGAGAAGCAGGCTCCCTGCCAAGCAAGGAGCCCGACGTGGGACTCGATCCCAGGACGCTGGGATCATGACCTGAGCCGAAGGCAGCCGCTTAACCAACTGAGCCACCCAGGCGTCCCTCTCAGATTATTTTAATTGAGTGCCAGTTCTAAGTTCTGTAGAGAATATTACTGGATCAGCGTGTCCATATTTTTGATACAGGCCTCCTAGGTCATGCCTATGGGTCTCTATTGATGTCACGTTTGCAGTAGTCCACTGGGGTGGAGATGGGAGCCAAGGGCATCATAGAGTTCCGGCAGAACCAGTGCTTCTCCCTGAAAGTGGCAGGCCAGGCAATAGGGTGTGCAGGCTACCATGATAGCACTGGAGATTATTTTATAGTCAGAAAAAGCGCTTAGGAACAAACCGCTTTTGGGACGTGGGAGCTGTGGAAGAGAGGAATTGCCAGGTTATTCGTTTCACAGATCTGCTCCTCATCTTTCTAAGATTTAAATCCACCCTTTGGCTCAGTTCCGAGTTTTCTTTAATGCTGCTTTTTTTTTTTTTTTTTTAAGATTTTATTTATTTATTTGACAGAGAGAGATCACAGTAGGTAGAAAGGCAGGCAGAGAGAGAGGGAGGGAAGCAGGCTCCCTGCTGAGCAGAGAGCCCGATGCGGGGCTCGATCCCAGGACCCCGAGATCATGACCTGAGCCGAAGGCAACGGCTTAACCCACTGAGCCACCCAGGCGCCCCTTTAATGCTGCTTAACTTAATCTTTTAACCACTGATCTGAAATGCCACTATGGTCCAATACAAAAATCCTGTGACAGTTTTCTGGTTTTAAAATTCTGTACCAGAACAGTTAGTGTTATTTTTGACATCTAATAGGGCAAGTATGCATTAAGTATTCTTGTTTTCAAGTTTTATTAGCAAATCTTAAAATGTTTTCCTCTAGGTAAACTTCGAATTACTATCAAGTGATCACACAAAACAAGTAATAAAGTCCTATTAGGATTTTGACTTGGATTGTATTTGGTTTGTAGATGAATTTTGGCAGAATTATAATCTTTTCTACTCAGGAACTAGTCTGTCTTTTAATTTAGTGTCTGTCAGTGGCATTTTATACATATGTACATTCATAGTTACATATATATGTTCATTGCTTTTTATGTTCATTGCTTTTTTAAAAAGATTTTAACTAATCTCTATACCCAGTGTGGGGCTCAAACACATAACCCAGAGATCAAGAGTTGCATGTTCTTCTGACTGAGCCAGCCAGGCGTCTCTACATACATATGTTTAAGAAAGATGTTGTGTATATTAGTTTTTTAAAGTTGCTTTTACTATTGTGACTAAGATCTTCTCTGTTTCCATTTTTTAAAGGGGGAGGGGCAGAGGGGGAAAGGGAGAGAGATAATCCCAAGTAGGCTCCACACCCAGCACAGCACAGAGCTCCATCTCACAACACCAAGATCATGACCTGAGCTGAAATGAAGAGTTGGACACCCAACCAACTGAGCCACACTTTTTTTTTTTTTTTTTTTAAATATAAACTAGTCCCAACTTGGGGCTTGAACTCATGACCCCAAGATCAAGAGTTTCATGTTCTGTGGACAGAGCCAGCCAGGCACCCCCGTCTTTTCATTTTTTTAACTGATTACTACAGGTATATAGAACTACTTATTTTTATTATTTACCTAGTATCCAGATATTTTAGTGAATTCTGTCTCTGGTTGCATAGCTTTCAAATGATTCTTTTGGATGTTTTTGTCAGACTGGCAATCATATGCAAATAATAAAGATTCTGTTTCTCCTTTTCCACTATTCATGCTGTTTCTTTTTCTCCTGCAGTGCTCTTTAAAAGAAATGCAATGAGAGGAACAAATAATGAGCCATATATATAACTTTAAACTTCTAGTAGGCATATTAAATAAAGTGAAAAGAAACAAGTAACTTGAATATATTTTATTTAATCCAGCATACAGTAGTACCCCCTTATCTGCAGTTTCTCTCTCTGTAGTTTTGGTTACCCTCAGTCAGTTGTGGCCCAGAAGCAAATGCTCCTCTTTTCCTGTCCTTTCCTTAAAAGGTCAGCGGGAGCCTAAGGCTGCTTCACAACATCCACTTCCTTCACTTCTCTTCATATAATCCCCTAGGCATTTTATTGTCTCTTATCACAAGAAGGGGAAGTACAGGACAATAAAATGTTTTGAGAAAGAGTACATTCGTATAACTTTTTTTAAAAATTTTTTTATTTTTTATAAACATAAAGTATTTTTATCCCCAGGGGTACATGTCTGTGAATCTCCAGGTTTACACACTTCACAGTACTAACCATAGCACATACCCTCCCCAATGTCCATTAACCCACCCCCCTTTCCCATTGTATAACTTTTTTATTGTTTATTTTTAAATTTTTTTAGAATGATTTTTTTAATTAATTTCTTTTCAGCGTAACAGAATTCATTGTTTATGCACCACACCCAGTGCTCCATGCCATATGTGCCCTCCATAATATAATACCCACCACCTGGCTCCCCCAACCCTTCCCCCCCTCCCCCCGCCCCTTCAAAACCCTCAGATTGTTTTTCAGAGTCTATAGTCTCTCATGGTTCATCTCCCCTTCCAATTTCCCTCCTCTCCATCTCCCTATGTCCTCCATGTTATTTGTTATGCTCCACAAATAAATGAAACCATATGATAATTGACTTTCTCTGCCTGGCTTATTTCACTCAGCATAATCTCTTCCAGTCCCGTCCATGTTGATACAAAAGTTGGGTATTCATCCTTTCTGATGGAGGCATAATACTCCATAGTGTATATGGACCACATCTTCCTTATCCATTCGTCCGTTGAAGGGCATCTTGGTTCTTTCCACAGTTTGGCGACCGTGGCCATTGCTGCTCTAAACATTGGGGTACAGATGGCCCTTCTTTTCACTACATCTGTATCTTTGGGATAAATTCCCAGTAGTGCAATTGCAGGGTCATAGGGAAGCTCTATTTTTAATTTCTTGAGGAATCTCCACACTGTTCTCCAAAGTGGCTACACCAACTTGCATTCCCACCAACAGTGTAAGAGGGTTCCCCTTTCTCCACATCCTCTCCAACACACGTTATTTCCTGTCTTGTTAATTTTGGCCATTCTAACTGGTGTAAGGTGGTTTTAATTTGTATCTCCCTGGTGGCTAGTGATGATGAACATTTTTTCATGTGTCTGATAGCCATTTGTATGTCTTCATTGGAGAAGTGTCTGTTCATGTCTTCTGCCCATTTTTTGACATGATTATCTGTTTTGTGTGTGTTGAGTTTGAGAAGTTCTTTATAGATCCTGGATATCAACCTTTGGTCTCTACTGTCATTTGCAAATATCTTCTCCCATTCCGTGGTTTGCCTCTGTTTTGTTGACTGTTTCCTTTGCTGTGCAGAAGCTTTTGATCTTGATGAAGTCCCAAAAGTTCATTTTCACTTTTGTTTCCTTTGCCTTTGGAGACATATCTTGAAAGAAGTTGCTGTGGCTGATACCAAAAAGGTTATTACTGCCTATGTTCTCCTATAGGATTCTGATGGATTCCTGTCTCACGTTGAGGTCTTTTATCCATTTCAAGTTTATCTTTGTGTAACCGGTGTAAGAGAATGGTTGAGTTTCATTCTTCTACATATAGCTGTCCAATTTTCCCCGCACCATTTATTGAAGAGACTTTCTTTTTTCCATGGTGTATTTTTTCCTGCTTTGTCGAAGATTATTTGACCATAGAGTTGAGGGTCCATATCTGGGCTCTCTACTCTGTTCCACTGATCTATGTGTCTGTTTTTATGCCAGTTTTTTAATTGCAGTATAGTTAGTTGACCTTTTATTACAGAATATTGTTAAAATTGTTCTGTAACTGCTGTTTAAAAACAAAATCCATCCAGGTAAATTTGAAGACCTAATGGATTTTATTAAATGATCGTGACTTGGCCAGCATCCCATCTAGCAAGTAGAGGGGAGATCCAAGGAGTTGTAGAAGGTTGAAGAGGGTGTGGTGAGAAAGTTACGCACAATAGAAGAGGATTGTTCTGTTGAAGATCACCTTCCCTTATGGGGATGGCAGGGAGTCTTACGCAGAGTAACTCCTCTTTCTTTGGGGGTATGTGGAGAATGCCCCAACGACATACCTCATTGATGGGGATCAGAAAATTCCTGATTGACCCATTAAGACTACATTTCTTGGGGAGGTGGAAACTGCAAGATTAGGTATTAAGTCCATGTACAGTGATTTGGCTTAAGTGATGTCATTTCAGGCTTGTATTTTTCTTTTTAACATTGTTAATCTGTTCCTGTGCCTAATTTATAAATAAAACTTTATCATAGGTATGTATGTATAGGAGAAAGTATAGTGTCTGTAGGGTTCAATACTATCTGTGGTTACAGGCATCTGCTCGGGGTCTTGGAATGTATCCCCCCCATAAGGGGAGGGACTACTTATATCCAAGATACTATTTCAACATATAATCAACATAAAAATTATTGCAATGTTTTACATTTTTTCCATACTAAGGCTTTATAATTCCATGTATATTTTATATTTAGAGCACAGTTTGGACATACTTCCAAGGAAATGTTCAGTAGCTACATGTGGCTAATGGTCGTAGGAGCTAGTGCCTTCTTAACAAAATCCAGTAATGATGGTTACAGCTGTCCTTCCTGCCTTTAATCGAAATTACTTTTTGTAATTGGTATTGGTTTCTGATATACATTACTTTAATCATAAAATACCTTTTGTATTTGGTATTGGTTTCTGATATATTAAGTTAAGGAAGTTTTCTTTTGTTTGTGAGTATGAAGTTCCTTTTAAAGTTGGGAATTGTGGGACGCTTGGGTGGCTCAGTGGGTTAAACCTCTGCCTTTGTCTCCGGTCATGATCTCCGGGTCCTGGAATCGAGCCTGGAATCAGGCCCTCTTCTCAGCTGGGAGCCTACTTCCCTCTCTCTGCCTACTTGTTATCTCTGTCTGTCAAATAAATAAAATCTTAAAAAAAAAAAAAGGTTGATAATTGATACTTTCTGTTAATACTTTTTTCTTTAAACATACATATTATTATTATTATTATTTAAATATTTATTTACTTGAGAGAGAGAGAGTGAGCATAAGAGGGGAGAGGATCGGAGGGAGAAGCAGACTCCCTCCCTGCTGAGCAGGGAGCCTGATGTGGGACTCAATCTGGGGCCTCCAGGATCATGACCCGAGTTGAAGGCAGTTGCTTAACCAACTGAGCTACACCGGAGCTCCAGATACTTTTTTTTTTTTTAAATGCCTACACTGACATCACACCTTTCCCTCCCAGTTAAACTGCTAATATAGAGAATGATAACAGAATCCTGGGTGTAATACAAAAAATATGTTTAGTCTTTGTCCCCACTAGTGGCACAGGAGCTCCTGAGATCATGGCAATTTCCCAAGTGATAGGAGTCTTCAGTTATTCATAAATACATCCTTTGATCACATCTGGAGTTTATGTTAATGAAGAGCTTAGGATGGAGTTCTCTAGATAGCCTCAGGATGGGGCTGGTCACCAGAAGGACCCAGTGATTAGAAGGTTAAAGACCCTAAAGTAGCGGTATATAAAATTAGTGCACAGAAATCAGTTGTATTTTTATACACCACCACCAAGACAGAAGAAAGAGAAATTAATGAGTCAGTCCTATTTACAGTTGTACCCAAAACCATAATATATGTAGGAATAAATCTAACCAAAGAGGCAAAGAATCTGTACTCAGAAAACTATAGAACACTTATGAAAGAAATTGAAGAAGACACAAAGAAATGGAAAAATGTTCCATGCTCATGGATTGGAAGAATAAATATTGTGAAAATGTCTATGCTACCTAGAGCAGTCTACACATTTAATGTAATCCCTATCAAAATACCATCAACTTTTTTCACAGAAGTGGAACAAATAATCCTAAAATTTGTATCGAACCAGAAAAGACCTTGAATAGCCTGAGGAATATTGAAAAAGAAAAGCAAAGCTGGTGGTATCACAGTTTTGGTCTTCAAGCTCTGTTACAAAGCTGTAATCATCGGGACACCTGGGTGGCTCAGTTGGTTGGGCGGCTGCCTACGGCTCAGGTCATGATCCCGGCGTCCTGGCTCAGGTCATGATCCCGGCGTCCTGGCTCAGGTCATGATCCCGGCGTCCTGGCTCAGGTCATGATCCCGGCGTCCTGGCTCAGGTCATGATCCCGGCGTCCTGGCTCAGGTCATGATCCCGGC
>PISX010021777.1:0-32951 GCA_004024625.1 Mellivora capensis
TTTTGAAGGTGCGGGGGGGTGGGTGGTTGGGGGAGCCAGTTGGTGGGTATTAAGGAGGGGACACATTACATGGAACACTGGGTGTGGTGTAAAAGTATGAATTCTGTTATGCCGAAAAGAAATTAAAAAATATTTAAAAAATAAAAAACAACAACAACAACAAAAAGGATATGACAAGAGAAGAAAAAATATATATGTAGAAGCAAAACAAAGAAACAGACAAACAAACAAACAAAAAAAAGAACCTGTCAAAAAGAACCACAAGTATAAGATTTATATACTATCAGGACAAACACGAATATACAGAAATACTGGGAGGAGAAAAAGATGGGAGAGTGGTTTAAATTCTCAGTGTGGGCGAGGAAGGTTATTTTGATTCTTCCTGGATGTATCTTGATATCTTTTTTAAAGGACACAACTTTCCTAAGATAACAGGGGATTAAAAATTGGTTTACCTATAGGGGTAGCAATGATTGGGGAAACGGGATTACCTTGAAGTTTAACTCTATATGAATATTAGCAAATAAAAATAAAAGAATGATCTAAACTAAACTAAAGTAACATTTAAAAAATTTTTAAAAATTAGAAAAGCAAAAGAAAAACATGCGTATAGGTATGAAAAAGTTCAGGTTAAAAGATTATTATGGAATATGATGTACTGGACAACTCACTGTGGTGGTAAATACGCTAAAAAAATCAATATAAAAAATAAAAAAAATTTAAAAATTTAAAAATGAACCACAATAGTGGGAACGAATTAAAAATTTAACATTTTATCTATGAAGTCATAGTGATTGCTCTGTTCTAGGTTTTTTTTTGTTTTGTTTTGTTTCCCCGGTTGGCTTTCTAGGGGAGGAGCCTGCCACGTGGGTTTTCAGGCAGTGTTTCCTGAGTTAAGTCCTCCCGCCCCCCTCAAGGGGGTGGGCTCTGAGGAAATCGGCCCTTCAGGCTTTTGTTCTCTAGAGGTTTTTATATCTGTTCATTTGTTTTCTCTCCCCTTGGCAGCTCCAGATGGTTCTTGGAGGTTTAGAGGAAAGTACACTGCACCCAGATCTCCTTCCCAGAGAGAAGCCCCAGTCCATTCCCCTCTGGGTGCTGCAGAGTAGGTTCCCAGCCTTGGTCTCTTGGGACACCTGTGTGTCCTGCTTTACTCAAAACCACAACAGCAGTGGCTGTCTGGGCAGCTCCAGACCACCAGAGAGTTTCCAAGCAGCGATTTCCACTGATATTTTCTCGCTGGCCTGTGCTGGGAGCGCTCATCCTTTCCAGGTCCGAAAGCGCCAGGCTGGCGCCTGTGGGCACCTCTCTCAGGGAAGGAGTGAAACATATCTCAGGCTCTGCTAGCCTGGCACAGTGCACACGTGTGGACTGCACAAAGGCTGTTTCTGCCGCACTAGGGTCCCAGTCCCTCCCGCACGCCAAGCACCCTTAGGAGGTCTCCTTGCAGCTCAGGGACCAATACCTGGTTTCTTCGCTGCACTCTCTCTGGCTCAGTGCCAGGGGTGTCTGTCCTCGGTGGGGGACTTAAGCCCCTGTCCCTAACTGTTCCAATTCCCACAATTTCACCCCATGATTCTTTGCTCTTTTTGAGTGCTTTCTACCACACTTCAAGTTAATGCTGGTCCCCAGATATAGGAGGCTCTCATATTGGGGTATTATTTTCCAATGGGTCACTTCTGGTGGCTCCCTCCCCCTTTTGTTTATCTTCTGATACCAGTCCTACGTTCCCACTCTGCTTTACCTTCCCACTGGCGTCTTCTGCCTCTGTAGAGATCCAGACATGTAGAATTCTGATCTCAGGCTGATTTCATTGGTGATCGGAGTTCCTTGGTAGGTAATCAGCTCACATTAGGGGACAGGTTGAAACGGCGCCTCCTCCTAGTTCCCTGCCATCTTGTCCAAGAATTCTTTTTTTTAAGATTTTATTTATTTATTTGACAGACAGAGATCACAAGTAGGCAGAGAGGCAGGCAGAGAGAGAGAGGAGGAAGCAGGCTCCCTGCTGAGCAGAGAGCCCAATGTGGGGCTCCATCCCAGGACCCTGGGATCATGACCTGAACCTAAGGCAGAGGCTTTAATCCCCTGAGCCATCCAGGCACCCCAAAGATAGAGAATTCTGAAAGCAGATAGGGACAACGATCCTTAACCTACAAGAGTAGACAATAAGGTTAGCATTATAACTGTCCACAGAAACTTGACAGGCCAGAAGAAAGTGACATGATATACTCAATGTACTAAATGGGGGAAATATGCAGCCAAGAATACATTATTTAGCAAGGCTGACATTGAGAATAAAAGTGGAGATAAAGAGTTTCCAAGACAAACAAATCTAAAGGAGTTCATGAACACTAAAGCAGCTCCACAAGACATGCTAAAGTGGAGCCTTTGAACAATAAAAACAGACCAAAAACAACAAAGACAAGGAAAGAATTGACAAAATCTATAGGAACAGTAAGTTTACACTTAAATCAATGGCACTATATTCATATCTATTACTAAATACTCTGAATATACATGGACCAATGCTTTAATAAGTAAGGCATAGGGTATCAGAAAGAATTAAAAAAATACAAGACACATTGATAGAGACTACAGAGACTCATTTTACACGCCAAAACACCTCCCTATTAGGAGTGAGAGGGTGGAGAAGAGATTACTGTGTTAATGGACATCAAAAGAAAGCTGAAGTAGCCATAGTTATATCAAACAAACTATATTTTAAATCAAATACTGTAATAAGAGATGAAAAGGGGCACCATATCACAATTAAGGGGTCTATCCGGGAGCACCCAAATTTATATAAAACAATTAATAACAAACATAAAGCAACTAATTGATAATAATGCAATAAAAATAGAGGACTTTAACACCCACTTACAGCAAGTGAACAGACCATTTAAGGAGAAAATCAACAAGGAAACAATGACTTTTAGTGACACACTGAACCAGATAAAATTAATATATATATTCAGAGGATTTCATCCTAAAGCAGTAAAATACACAGTTTTTTTGAGTGCACATTGAATATTCTCCTGAATAGACCATGTTCTACGTCACAAATCAGGCCTCAAAAAGAACAAAAAGATTGAGATCATACCAGGCATATTTTCACACCACAACGCTATGAAACTTGAAGTCAATCACAGGAAAAAATTGGAAAAACCACAAATACATGGAGATTAAAGAACACCTTACATAAGGATGAAAGAAGAAAAGAAAATACGTGTAAACAAATGACAATGAAAACGCGACAATCCAAAACCTTTGGGATTCAGCAAAGGTGGTCATAAGAGGGAAGTAGATAGCAATACAGGCTTTCCTCAAAATCAAGAAAAGTCTTAAATGTACAACGTAACCTTACACCTCAAGGAGTTGGGAAAAGAAGAGCAAATCAAACTTAAAGCCACCAGAAGAAGGGGAAATAATAAAGATTAGAGCAGAAATTAATGATACAGAAATGAAAAATAAAAATCAATGGACCTAGGATCTGGTGCTTTGAAAGAATTAATGACATTGATAGTCCCCTACAAGACATGATTAAAATCCTGAATGAAAGAGGAGATATCAAAACCAAAAACATAGAAATGCATACAATCATTAAAAAAACTATTATAAGTCACTATATGCCAACATATTGTGAAATCTGAAAGAAATGATAGATTCCTCAAAACATATAAACTACCAAAACTGAAACAGGATGAAATAGAATATTTGAACAGTTCCATTATCAGCAAATAAATTGAATCAGTAATCAAAAATCTCTCAACAAACTAGAATTCAGGGTCGAATGGATTCCCAGGGGAATTCCACCAAACATTCTTCTTCTGAAACCATTCCCAAAAAATAGAAATTGAGGGAACACTTCCAAACTCATTCCATGAGGCGAACATCACCTTTATCCACAAACCAGACAAAAAGAATTACAAACCAAAGTCACTGATGAACATAGATGTAAAAAAAACTCAATTTAAAATGCTAGTGAATGGAATTCAACAGCACATTAAAAGAATTATTTACAATGATCAAGTGGGGTTTATTCCTGGACTGATGTAGTGGTTCAATACCTGCAAATCAACATGATACACTACATGAATAAAAGAAAGGAAAAGAACCATATGAAACTCTCAACAGATGCAGTAAACACTTTTGACAAAATACAGAAGCCATTCTTGAGTAAAAGCCTTTAAGAAAGTAGGGATACAAGAAAAAAAACACAATATTGTGAATGTCATATATGATAATCCACAGTTCATATCATCCTCAATGGGGAAAAACTCGAACTTCTCCCCTAAGGTCAGGACCACTACAGGGATTTCCACTCTCACCATGTTGTTCAACATACTGGAAGTCCTCATCTCAGCAATCAGATAACAACAACAACAGCAGCAACAACAAAGGCATCCAAATTGGTATGGAAGAAGACAAACTTTAGCTTATTACAGAAGACATGGTACTCTATGTAGAAAACCCTAAAAACTCCACCAAAAATTTAGTAGAACCAATACATGAATCCAGGAAATTCACAGGATATGAAGTTAACATAAAAAAAATTGTTGCAGGGCACCTAGGTGGCTCAGTGGGTTAAGCCCCTGCCTTCAGCTCAGGTCATGATCTCAGGGACCTGGGATAGAGCCCCGCATTGGGCTCTCTGCTCAGCGGGGAGCCTGCTTCCTCCTCTCTCTCTGCCTGCCTCTCTGCCTACTTATGATCTCTCTCCTCTCTCACTGTCAAATGAATAAATAAAATCTTTAAAAAAAAATGTTATGCTCCACAAATAAGCGAAACCATATGATAATTGACTCTCTCTGCTTGACTTATTTCGCTCAGCATAATCTCTTCCAGTGCCATCCTGTTGCTACAAAAGTTGGGCATTCATCCTTTCTGATGGAGGCATAATACTCCATAGTGGGTATGGACCACGTCTTCCTTATCCATTCGTCCGTGGAAGGGCATCTTGGTTCTTTCCACAGTTTGGCGACCATGGCCATTGCTGCTATGAACATTGGGGTACAGATGGCCCTTCTTTTCACTACATCTGTATCTTTGGGGTAAATACCCAGTAGTGCAATTGCAGGGTCATAGGGAAGCTCTATTTTTAATTTCTTCAGGAATCTCCACACTGTTCTCCAAAATAGCTGTACCAGCTTGCATTCCCACCAACAGTGGAAGAGGGTTCCCCTTTCTCCACATCCTCTCTAACACACGATGTTTCCTATCTTGCTAATTTTGGCCATTCTAACTGGTGTAAGGTGGTATCTCAATGTGGTTTTAATTTGAATGTCCCTGATGGCTAGTGATGATGAATACTTTTTCGTGTGTCTGGTAGCCATTTGTATGTCTTCATTGGAGAAGTGTCTGTTCATGTCTTATGCCCATTTTTTGACATGATTATCTGTTTTGTGTGTGTTGAGTTTGAGAAGTTCTTTATAGATCCTGGATATCAACCTTTGTCTGTACTGTCATTTGCAAATATCTTCTCCCATTCCCTGGGCTGCCTCTTTGTTTTGTTGGCTGTTTCCTTTGCTGTGCAGAAGCTTCTGATCTTGATGAAGTCCCAAAAGTTCATTTTCACTTTTGTTTCCTTTTCCTTTGGGTACAAATCTTGAAAGAAGTTGCTGTGGCTGATATCGAAGAGGTTACTGCCTATATTCTCCTCTAGGATCCTGATGGATTCCTGTCTCAAGTTGATGTCTTTTATCCATTTTGGGAGGAGAAGGGAGTTGAGGGAAATTGGAAGGGGAGGTGAACCATGAAAGACTATGGACTCTGAAAAACAACCTGAGGGTTTTGAAGGGGTTGGGGGTGGGAGGTTGGGGGAGCCAGGTGGTGGATATTAAGGAGGGCATGTATTGCATGGTGCACTGTGTGTAGTGCAAAAACAATGAAATCTGTTACGCTAAAAAAAACCCACAAAAAAATTCAATAATCATATTAACCAGAGTACATTCTTGTATAGGTGAGAATATCCTAGTCCTTGCTTTGGGAGTTTTAGGCTATGAAATATATCAACAATAGGGGAAAGCAGTAGTCAAAGAGAACACAATTTAATTTCTTGATAGTAACAATATTTATCAGATTAAGTTTAATAAGCACTGTGGAGTCTGTTTTTAGAGACAAAAGGATGGATATTTAACAATAAACGGGAAATTACACATAAGACAAATTTTCTTTTGATTAAATGATTAAGCCATGGCCACCCTGAAAAAAATATATCTAAATAATTGTTAAAGATACACTGAATAGAATCTCAAATATTATTCCTTGTAATGACTGATGAACAAGGGTGTAGCTATCAGCTTTTTGTGAAGAATACTTACTTCTACTATGAGAGAGCTGTTAATAATAAATTTGTGTATATGTGTGAAAAAAATTGTTGCATTTATATACACCAATAATGAAGCAGCACAAAGATAAATTAAGGAATCAACATAATTTACAGTTACACCAAAAAAAAATCCATAAGCAAACAAGATACCTTGGAGTAAACCTAACCAAAAAGTTGAAAGAACCATTCCTTGAACACTATAAAACATTAATGAAAGAAAGTAAAGATGGCACAAAGAAGTGAAACAACATTCCATGTTCATGGATTGGAAGAACAAATGTTGTTAAACTGTCTATACTACCCAAACTAAAAACACACTTAATGCAATCCCCATCAAAATATGACCAGCACAGTTCACTGAGCTAGAACAAACCATCCTAATTTTTTTTATGGAAACACAAAAGCCCCAAATAGTCAAAGCAACCTTGAAAAAGAAAACTAAAGCTGTAGGCATCACAGTTTCAGACTTCAAGTGATATTACAAAGTTGTAGTGATCAAAACAGCATGTTACTGGCAAATATATATATATTCATAAATCAGTGGAACGGACTGAACCCACAACTATATGATCAATTAGTTTTCAGCAAAGCAGGAAGGAATATGTAATGGGGAAAAAGAGTCTCTTTAAAAAATTATGTTGGGACAATTGGACAGAATGTACAAATGAATGAATCTGAACTGCTTTCTTATACCATACACAAAAATATAATCAAAATGGATAGAAGACTTAAATGTGAGACATGAAACTATAAATATCCAAAAGGAGAACACAGGCTATCATCTCCTTGACATTGGCTATAGCAATTTATTTCTAGATGTGTCTCCGTGGCAAGAGAAACAAAAGCATCAATAATTGAGACTTTATCAAAATAAAAAACTTCTACACATCAATCAAAGTAATCAACAAATCTAAAAGACAAACTGGAATGGAAAAAGATATTTTCAAATGATATATCAGATAAAGGGCTAGTATCTACAATATATAATGAAAATATAAAACTCAACACCCAAAACAAATAACCCAGGTAAAAATGGGCAGAGAACATGAAAGGATATTTTTCCAAAGAAATACAGATAGCCAACAGACACTTGAAAAGATGCTCAACATCACTCAATATCAAGGAAATACAAGTAAAAATGCTATGAGGTATCACCTCACATGTATCAGAATGGCTAAAATTAACAACACAAGGAACAAGTGATATTGGGGAGGATGTGGAGAAATGGGAACCCTCTTGACATGCTGCAAATGCATGTCTTGAATGCAATATATCTTGAAATCTTGAAATCAATATATCTTGAAATTATCTTGAATGCAAACTGATGTATCCACCCTGGAAAAGAATATGGAGTTTCCTCAGAAAGTTAAAAATAGACCTACTGTCTAAAAAAATATTTTGTAATATGGAAAAGGCTAAGGCCACATATAAACTGGTATCTATTTTACAGATAAGATTTTATTGATGATGGTGAAATTTGAGATTTCTGTTAATATTGGTTAAGATTTCCAGTTAATAATAAGAAAATATTTTAAACAGACATGAGAAGAGAACCAGAACAGTGCAACATAGATACCTATTAACTTTGTTGTTGTTGTTGTTGTTGTTGTTGTTAGTGCTCTTAACTGCATTCTTCTTCAAGGTCCCAGAAGGAATTTATCAATAGCAAACCTCATCAACTCCCATAATGGGGATACTAAAACAAGGGTGATGTCACTATACTGTTTGTCTTTATACCATGGCCACACTCCATTACTCAGATGGATAAGACCTCCAGCATCATGTGATGTTGAGTTCAATCATATAGAAAGGACTGCAGGAGCAAAAGGGTAATTATTGTTTTTTACTTGTTCTCCTTTGATATATGCTACTAATTCTTGACCATATTTCCTCAATTTTTCCCTAGCATGTATTTTTATGATGAAAAACAAATATGCTTTTTAAATTCAAGTATAATTAACCAGTGAAATATTAGTTTCAGTTGTACAATATATTTGACAATTCCATACATTTCTCAGTGAACATAAAGAAAATGTACTCTTAATCACCTTTTTATGATTCAATCTTTCATGTAACAATAACTTACTGCAATATATTGGGAAAGGGGTTGTTATTTGCATTATGTATGGACAAAAGAATACATATTCCTCCTATATTATTGGATTATATGTTCCTTTTCTTAAGGTTGAAATTTTACAAAAGAAATGAGTCTGATTTTACTTTAGGTGGGAATTATTTCTGATAGAAAAGTAAAACAAATGTCTAATAACATTTATGTTTCTTAGAAGAAACTGAAAGTGAGTGGTTATACCCAAATTGTAGACTGTGGAGAGAAGATAGTGTTCTATAGAGCTAAGACAGCTTTATGAGCTGTGGATACCAACATCTGAATTGAGACACAAGCCATCTCCCAGGTAAATTATGTGATGTTAGGCAAATCACCTGAGAATCTGAATTATTTAATTTGTAAAAAGAGAAAACAAGATGAGTATGATAACTATCAGGGAAGATAAAATATGGTAAAGCAATAGAACAAAATTTGCTGTCAGCTTCAAACAAAGATTTAATGTTATCATACCACCACTATTAATAAGTCCCAGAATTAAGTAATGTACTGCTCTGTTTATATTAAACTCAAGAAATTGGATACAGAAAAATAAGAATGAACAGTGAGGTCAATTACCTGACATGGTACAGATAGCATCCCGTTGTCTGTCTGGTTTGCCAGGTGGACTGTTCAGCGTGGCTTGATCACAGTCATTCTCATTTACCAATTGCAATAAAGATTTGCTTCATTTTGACCACAGTATTGATTCAGAAAGCTAATATATTTTCCTCTTATTGTGCTGTCTTAATTTTGCACAGAGGTCAGCTTTCACCTACCAGTAGATGTGGAATTTGACAGATATTTTTTAATGCAATGTGTACCAGATTTGTTTGATATTTATATTAAGGTACCAAATTAATTTTCAGTGTTGTGTACTGCTTTAGCACCTCAGAACTAGAGAATCTTAATAAGTTGACTATTGTAATTAGTCTTTGGAATAATTATAAGAGCACAAAATGTTTTGAAAGTTAGAGATTATTATTGAAATATGCCTGAATCATAACCATTTCTAAACTCTTCCTAGACAGAAGAGCCAATATTTCTTTTTATGTTGGTAAGGACCTTTAATATTTAACATTTTGGAAACTTAAAAGTTGCTAATCTTTAACATTCGTTAGAGAAAATATAAAAGCAGTTACTACTGATTATTTTCAGAAAGGACAGATGTATTTTACTTCTACTGTGCTTTATTTTTAATTTTTTTAAATTTTTTTCAGTGTTCCAAGATTCATTAAATTGTAATCAGACCCTCTTCTACTGTGCTTTCTTATTTTGAGTCATTTTTAAACTATACTTTAAATTCACACACACACACACACACACACACACACACACACACACCTATTTTTGCCTGTGTAGATGGACTCTGACCTCCTTCAGTGTAACAATTTTGATTTTATGTTATTTGTTTTTAGCACTTAACACTTGTGTAGACTTTGAGTAGCCATACACAAGAAGGGGAATTGAATTGGAAACAGAAACAATTCAGTGTTGCTCAGTTATTTTCTCTGCATCTCAGTTCCCATGAAAAATTTATTACCACATCAATAAAGTAGATGATACTTGTGAAAACTAAAGATTTGTCCTATAAATGACAATGATCTTCTAAATGACAGCTCTCCCTCCTTAAATCTAGAATGAGGGGTAGGAGCTTTGTGTAAATGAAGCTGGAGAAGCTATACTAGAAAAAAAAATAAGGTAGGATTCCCTTAAAGATCTGCTTAAACAGAATATATATATAGACTACAGAAACTATCAAATCTAAATCCTTATGTGTATGAAAAGATACTAAAACTGGCAAACAGGAGCAATTCATCTTATATTATAAAACAAAAATGGTAACAGCCATCTCTTACACAGAATCTGTATAAGAATTATTATAGATCCTAACTCTTTAGCAATATATGTACTTACTCATCTGTAACTTTAATTATTTTACATAATTTAATCCTGAACATACTTGAGATCTAACTTTACTATCCACTTCTTATGCAAAGTGGACAAAAAATTGGTGGATAGAAGATAAGCTGGGCCCAGAGTCATAGTCCAGATTCAAAGTATGGGTTCCTAAATTGATGTCCCTAGGATAGCTAAGAGGCTGGATATTGGTGAGGAACTCATCTGTTACTGTGGATGCATGGCTTACTTACTCCACACAAACACAGAGCATCACAAAGAAGATTTGAACTTTTGGTATGATTATTCCCCAAATTATGTTTGTTACTTTCTAAACCTTTCATATATGGACTATATCTCTAACAGTCTTTAAGATCCAGTTGGATCCTTACACCAGGGAGGTTGATTCCATTTTGACATGTATATATTTTAAAAAAACTTCTAGAAATAAGGGGTTTTATTCTTTTTTTAATGATTCACTTTTTGTGTTTTCAAAGGGCAGTGATTGTGGAATATCCTATATTCATTGATAAACAACACTATAATCAGGAATTCTCAAAACCCTGAACTGTGGAAATCTTTTATAAGTTACCTGTATCCCTTTTTAATTTAAATTCAATTAGTCAACATATAGTACATCATTAGTTTCAGATGTTTAATAACTTATCAGTTGCATATAACACCCAACTATCATCACATCACATGCCCTCAATAAGGTCCATAACCCAATTACCCCATTCCCCCATCCACCAACCCTCTAGCAACCCTCAGTTTGTTTCCAATACTTAAGAGTTTCTCATGGTTTGTCTCTCCCTCTCTAGTGAGTTCCCATTCACTTTTTCCTCCCTTTCCCTATGATCCTCTGTGCTGTTTATTACATTGCTCATATGAATGAAACCATATGATAATCTGTCTTTCTCTGATTTCTCTGATGCTGATTTGCTCAGCATAATATCCTCCAGTTCCATCTATGTCAATGTAAATGGTAAGTATTCATCCTTTCTGATGTGTGACTAATATTTCATTGTATATATGAAACATATATTTTATCCATTCATCTGTTGATGTACATCTCAGCTCTTTCTACTTTTTAGCTATTATGGGCATTGTTGCTATGAACATTGGGGCACAGGTGCCCCTTTGGATTACTACATTTGTATATTTGGGGTAAATACATAGTAGTGCAATAGAGTAGCCCTATTTTTAACTTTTTAAAGAACCTCCACACTGCTCTCCAGAGTGGCTGCACCAATTTGGATTCCCACCAACAAGTTAAGATGATTCCTCTTTCTCTGCTTCCTCCTCAACATCTGTGTTTCCCGAGTTATTAATTTTAGCCATCCTGACTCGTGTGAGGTGGTATCTATTGTGGTTTTCATTTGGATTTCCCTGATGGCTTGTGATGTGTAGCATTTTTTTTTTCATGTGTCTGTTGGACATTTGTTTGTCTTCTTTGGAGAAATGTCTTTCATGCATTCTGCCCATTTCTTGACTGGATTATAGTTTTGGGGTGTTGAGTTTGAGAAGTTCTTTATAGATCTTGGAAATTAGCCTTTTATATGATATGTCATTGGCAAATATCTTCTCCCATTCCATTGGGTGCCTTTTAGTTTTCTTTCTGGTGCAGAAGTTTTTATCTCGATGAAGTCCCCAAAAATGAAGTTCCTTTTTTGCTTTTGTTTCCCTTGCCTTTGGAGATGTGTCTAGGAAGAAGTTGCTGCAGTTGAGGTCAAACTGATTGCTGCCTGTTTTCTTCTCTAGGATTTTGATGGATTCCTGTCTTACATTAGGTCTTTCATCCATTTTGAGTTGATCTTTGTGTATGATGTAAGAAAATCATCCAGTTTCATTCTTCTCCATGTGATTGTCCATATTTCCAAGAACCATTTATTGAATATTGATTTTCTCCTTATCTCTGAAATTTGCTAGCTTAACTATTATATTTCAGGGTATTGATCTATTTTTTTAGTTTATTTTAGGGGGTGTTCTTTCTACCTTTTGGAAATAAATGCCTGTTTCCTTCTGGGGAAGGAAGAAAGTTCTCAACTATGATTTGCTCAAGTACATCTTCTCTCTTTCTCTCTCTTTCTTCTTTCCCTGAGACTCCTATAATTCCAATATTGTTTCATTTTATGGAATCAGTGATGTCTCAAATTCTCCTCTCCTGTCCATTAGTTGCTGCTTGGGGCTTTTGTGCCCTAAGGCTTTTGTTCCTCTTTAGAGTATGAAAGTAAAAACAGTGAGGCTGATCTCCAGCCCTGGAAATGAAAGATGGCAGGCCCCTCTTCCCAGTAAATCCTCAGGGATAAGCAGTCCTCACTTTTCTGTGTGCTAAAGTTCATACTTCTGTGGTGCATGCCTGCACCAGTCCTCCTGGGGGAAGGTGGAAGGTCACCATGTTTCTGTCCTTTTTTGGGCCCCCACATGGAGAGCAGTCATCCAATTGTGCTTCAGTTTGTGGTTTAGGGCAATGGATATGAGAACCCCCTTCCCAGGCTCACTGACCATAGACTGTTTCCTGCTAAAATGCTTGGGAAGTCTGCTGACTCAGGAACTCCTATTCCTTCTGAAACCCTGGGTTTCCTGAAACCACGGCCTCCCACCTAGGATTCTTCCCTGCTTTGCTACGTGAACATCTTTCAGGCAGGGATGTCTCTCATTAGAGCAGGCTTCTAAAAGTTCTGATTTTGCAATCAGGCTATATCACTTTCTGGTAGCTGGCTTACGGAAGATCCCTCTTCCCACCGTTTGTAATCAAACTATCCCATCAAATTCACTTCTCCATACCTCCTAACTTACAAAAAGTGGTCTTTTTACTATTTGTAGAGTCCAACAATTATTTTCTTAAACATCTATGGTTGGAATCATAGGTGTTCAGAACGGTTGGAAAGTTATCTAGCTAAATTCAAGAGACCAGATGAAATGAGACCCTCTACTCTTCTGCCATCTTGCTTCCCTCCCCCTACCAATATCCTTTTAAAAATGTTTTTATTTGAATATACTCGACACAGTGTTCCATCAGTTTTATGTTTACAACATAGTAATTCATAAGGTTATTATGTGCTCACAACAAGTGTACCTACCATCTGTCATGAGACATTATCAGGGTGATGGAGAATGGGTCAAAATGGGCGAAGAGGAGAAGGAGATACAGGCCCCCAATTATGGAATGCTAAGACACAGGAATAAAAAGGAGAACATGAGGAATACAGTCAATATTTTAATAGCAATGCAATGGGATAGATGACAGCTGTATTCATGATGAACATAGCATAGTGTATAAACTTGTTAATGGAACATTGTAAACTATACTCAAATTTAAAGAAATAATAAAACAAAAATGAAGGAAAAATACAAAAAATAAAACAAAATATATAATTTAATGGGCTATATTCCTTATGCTGAGCCTTTTATTCCTGTGACTTATTTATTCCATAACTGGAAGACAGTATCTCACATTCTTCTTCACCCATTTTGTCACTGCTCCACCACTTTCTTCTCTGGCAACCATCAGTTTCTTCTCTATATTTACACATATGGTTAGCTTTTTGCTTATTCATTCATTTCTGTTTTTACATTCCACATACAGAACTGAGTTTATGTGGCATTAGTCTTCCTCAGTCTGACTTGCTTCACTTAATATAATACCATGTGGGCCCATCCATGTTGTTACAATAGGCACAATGTTATGGATTTTATGGCTGCATAATAGTCCATTGTCCGCATGGAATATACAAACACACACATACATACCACTCCTTCCTTAAGCATTCATCTATCAATGGACAGTTAGATTACATATGGAAAGATTGTTTCCATATCTGAACTATTGTGAATAAGAATAGCGTAAGAATAGGGGTCCATATATATATATATATATATATATATTTCATTCATATATATATATATATGAATGAAATCTAGCCATTTGCATTGTCATGGATGGAGCTAGAGAATATATGTATGTTATGCAAAATAAGTTAATCAGAGAAAAACAAATATCAAATGATCTCACATATATGTGGAATTTAATAAACAAAACAAATAAGTAAAGGTGGGGGAAAGAGGCTATAGAGAATAAACGGATGATTACCAAAGGGAAGTGGGAAGGGGATGAATTAAATACGTGATGGGGATTAAGGAATGCAGATGTTGTGGTATGCATCAGGTGTTCTTTGGAAGTGTCTGAGTCACTATATTGTGTACCTGAAACCAATATTACATTGTATGTTGCCCCTGAAACCAAAATTACACTGTATATAAACTAACTGGAATTAAAATAAAATGTTTTTAAAAAGGTCATTTGAAGATATGATGAAAATAAAAATAAACATATATGTCCATACATTATGGTTTTTGCTTTATTTGGAGAAATCCATAACCAGTACTGGAATTATTAAGGCACAACTACTTTTTTTAAAATGTCTTTTTTTTTCATTTTTTTGTTTAAATTTTTTTTATTTCATTTCTTTTCAGCGTAAAAGAATTCATAGTTTTACAACACAGCCAGTGCTCCATGTGATGCGTGCCCTCCACAATACCAAACACCTGGCTCCCCCAACCTCCCACCCCCTCCCACTTCAAACCCTCAGGTTGTTCTTCAGAGTCCATAGTCTCTCATGGTTCATCTCCCCCCACAATTAACTTCAACTCCCTTCTCCTCTCCATCTCCCCATGTCCTCCGTGTTATTTGTTATGTTCCGCAAGTAAGTGAAACCATATGATAATTGACTCTCTCTGCTTGACTTATTTCACTCAGCATAATCTCTTCCAGTCCCGTCCATGTTGATACAAAAGTTGGGTATTCATCCTTTCTGATGGAGGCATAATACTCCATAGTGTTTATGGACCATATCTTCCTTATCCATTCTTCTGCTGGAGGGCATCTTGGTTCTTTCCACAGTTTGGCGACCGTGGCCATTGCTGCTATAAACATTGGGGTACAGATGACCCTTCTTTTCACCACATCTGTATCTTTGGGGTAAATACCCAGTAGCACAATTGCAGGGTCATAGGGAAGCTCTATTTTTAACTTCTTGAGGAATCTCCACACTGTTCTCCAGAGTGGCTGCACCACCTGGCATTCCCACCAAGAGTGTGAGAGGGTTCCCGTTTCTCCACATCCTCTCCAACACACGTTGTTTCCTGTCTTGCTGATTTTGGCCATTCTAACTGGTATGAGGTGCTATCTCAATGTGGTTTTAATTTGAAACTCCCTGATGGCTAGTGATGATGAACATTTTTTCATGTGTCTGATAGCCATTTGTATGTCTTCATTGGAGAAGTGTCTGTTCATATCTTATGCCCATTTTTTGATATGATTATCTGTTTTCTGTGTGTTGAGTTTGAGAAGTTCTTTATAGATCCTGGATATCAACCTTTTGTCTGTACTGTCATTTGCAAATATCTTCTCCCATTCCGTGGGTTGCCTCGTTGTTTTGTTGACCGTCTCCTTTGCTGTGCAGAAGCTTTTGATCTTGATGAAGTCCCAAAAGTTCATTTTTGCTTTTGTTTCCTTGCCTTTGGAGACATATCTTGAAAGAAGTTGCTGTGGCTGATATCAAAGAGGTTACTGCCTATGTTCTCCTCTAGGATTCTGATAGATTCCTGTCTCACATTTAGGCCCTTTATCCATTTCGAGTTTATCTTTGTGTATGGTGTAAGAGAATGGTCGAGTTTGATTCTTCTACATATACCTGTCCAATTTTCCCAGCACCATTTATTGAAGAGACTGTCTTTTTTCCACTATATATTTTTTCCTGCTTTGTCGAAGATTAATTGACCATAGAGTTGAGGGTCCATATCTGGGCTCTCTACTCTGTTCCATTGGTCTATGTGTCTGTTTTGATGCCAGTACCATGCTGTCTTGCTGATAACAGCTTTGTAGTAAAACTTGAAATCAGGTAATGAGATGCCACCGGTTTTATTTTTGTTTTTCAACATTTCCTTAGCGATTCGGGTCTCTTCTGATTCCAAACAAATTTTAGGATTATTTGCTCCAGCTCCTTGAAAAATACCAGCGGAATTTTGATGGGAATGGCATTAAAAGTATAGATTGCTCTAGGTAGTATAGACATTTTAACAATGTTTATTCTTCCGACCCAAGAACATGGAAGGGTCTTCCATCTTTTTTTTATTTTTTAAAATTTATTTGTTAGAGAGAGAGTGAGAGAGAGAGAGCGAGCACAGGCAGACAGAGTGGCAGGCAGAGGCAGAGGGAGAAGCAGGCTCCCCGCCGAGCAAGGAGCCCGATGTGGGACTTGATCCCAGGACGCTGGGATCATGACCTGAGCCGAAGGCAGCCGCTTAACCAATTGAGCCACCCAGGCATCCCGTTCGTCCATCTTTTTATGTCTTTTTCAATTTCTTTCATGAGTGTTCTGTAGTTCCTCGAGTACAGATCCTTTACCTCTTTGGTTAGGTTTATTCCCAGGTATCTTATGGTTCTTGGTGCTATAGTAAATGGAATCGATTCTCTAATTTCCCTTTCTGTATTTTCATTGTTAGTGCATAAGAAAGCCACTGATCTCTGTATATTGACTTTATATCCTGCCACGTTAGTGAATTGCTGTATGAGTTCTACTAGTTTGGGGGTGGAGTCTTTTAGGTTTTCCATATAAAGAATCATGTCATCTGCGAAGAGAGAGAGTTTGACTTCTTCCTTGCCAATTTGGATACCTTTTATTTCTCTTTGTTGTCTGATTGCTGTTGCTAGGATTTCTAATACTATGTTGAACAAGAGTGGTGAGAGTGGGCATCCTTGTCGTGTTCCTGATCTCAACGGGAAGGATGTGAGCTTCTTCCCATTGAGGATGATGTTTGCTGTGGGTCTTTCATAGATAGATTTTATGAAGTTCAGGAATGTTCCCTCTATCCCTATACTTTGAAGTGTTTTAATCAGGAATGGATGCTGGATTTTTGTCAAATGCTTTTTCTGCATCAATTGAGAGGACCATGTGGTTCTTCTCTCTTCTCTTATTGATTTTTCTATCACATTGATCGACTTGCGAATGTTGAACCACCCTTGTAAGCCAGGGATGAATCCCACCTGGTCATGGTGGATGATCTTTTTAATGTGCTGTTGGATCCTGTTTGCTAGGATCTTGTTGAGAATCTTAGCATCCATATACATCAGTGATATTGGTCTGAAATTCTCCTTTTTGATATGGTCTTTGCCTGGTTTGGGGATCAGCGTAATGCTGGCTTCATAAAAAGAGTCTGGAAGTTTTCCTTCCGCTTCAATTTTTTGAAACAGCTTCAGGAGAATAGGTGTTATTTCTTCTTTGAAAGTTTGGTAGAATTCCCCAGGGAATCCTTCAGGTCCCGGGCTCTTGTTTTTTTGGAGGTTTCTGATCACTGCTTCAATCTCGTTACTAGATATCGGTCTATTCAGGTTGTCACTTTCTTCCTGGTACAATTTTGGGAGTTTATAATTTTCCAGGAATGCATCCATTTCCTCTAGGTTGCTTAACTTATTGGCACATAACTTTTGATAATAGCTTCTGATGATTGTTTCTACTTCCTTCTTGTTAGTTGTGATCTCTCCCTTTTCATTCATAATTTTATTAATTTGAGCTTTCTCTCTTTTCTTTTGGATTAGTGTAGCCAATGGTTTATTGATCTTATTGATTCTTTCAAAAAACCAGCTTCTAATTTCATTGATACGTTCTACTGTATCTCTAGTTTCTACCTCATTCATCTCTGCTCTAACCATGATTATTTCCCTTCTTGTCCGTGGAGTTGGTTTAATTTGTTGTTAAGTCTCCAGTTCTTTACGGTGTAGAGACAGCTGTTGTATTCTGGATTTTTCAATTTTTTTAAGGGAGGCTTGTATGGCTATGTATTTCCCCCTTAGGTTGGCCTTTGCTGTATCCCATAGGTTTTGGACTGACGTGTCTTCATTCTCATTGGTTTCCATGAATTGTTTAAGTTCTTCTTTGATCTCCTGGTTGATCCACGCATTCTTAAGCAAGGTGGTCCTTAGCTTCCAGGTGTGTGAGTTCCTTCCAAACTTTTCCTTGTGGTTGAGCTCCAGTTTCAAAGCATTGTAATCTGAGAATATGCAGGGAATAATCTCAAACTTTTGGCATCGGTTTAGTGCTTATTTGTGACCCAGTATGTGGTCTATTCTGGAGAAGGTTCCATGTGCACTTAAGAAGAATGAGTATTCTTTTGTTTTCGGGTGGAATGTATCTATGAGGTCCATCTGGTCCAATGTGTCATTCAAGGCTTTGGTTTCTTTATTGATTTTCTGCATGGATGATCTGTCTATTACTGAGAGAGGTGTGTTAAGATCTCCTACTATCAATGTATTCCTATCAATATGACTCTTTATCTTGATTAATAGTTTTCTTATGTACTTGGCTGCTCCCATATTGGGGGCATAGATATTTACAATTGTTACATCATCTTGGTGGATAGTCCCTTTAAGAATGATGCAGTGTCCATCTGTATCTCTGACTACAGTCTTTAGTTAAAATCTAATTTATCTGATATGAGAATCGCTCCCCTGACCTTCTTTTGGGGCCCATTGGCATGAAAGATGTTTCTCCATCCCTTCACTTTCAATCTGGGTGTATCCTTAGGTTTGAATTGGGTCTCCTGTAGACAACATATGGATGGGTCCTGTCGTTTCATCCAATCTGCAACCCTGTGTCATTTTATGGGTGCATTTAGGCCATTCACATTGAGAGTGATTATCGATAGATACGTTTTTATTGACATCGTGTTACCTTTGAAGTCTTTCTTTCTGAAGAT
Organism: Mellivora capensis; assembly: GCA_004024625.1. Taxonomy (NCBI): domain Eukaryota; kingdom Metazoa; phylum Chordata; class Mammalia; order Carnivora; family Mustelidae; genus Mellivora; species Mellivora capensis. The sequence continues at coordinate 19,086 of PISX010021777.1, forward strand.
TGTCTCTATATTTTTGAAGAATGATATTTTTGGGGTTTTTCCTCGTTTGCAGAACCCCCCCTTAATATTTACTGCAATATCGGCTTGGTGTTTGCAAACTCTTTTAAGCCTTCCCGGTCTTGGAAACTCTTTATATCTCCATCCATTTTGAATGTCAGTCTTGCTGGATAAAGTATTCTTGGCTGCATATTCTTCTCATTTAGTGCCCTGAGTATATCTTGCCAGCACTTTCTGGCTTGCCAGGTTGCTGTGGACAGGTCTGACATTATTTTGTAGGGGTTTCCTCTGTACATAAGGAGCTTCTTTATCCTAGCTGCCTTCAAGAGAGTTTCTCTAGAATTATAATTCCTCATTCTTACTATCAGGTGTCTCGAGGTGTTTCAAGAATCTAAAATCTTGGGGGTGGTGACCATTCTGCCTCCAGTACATGAACGCTGTTTCCATTTGTGATATTTGGAAAATTTTCATGAGGAACGGGTAAGACAATAACTTCTAGACTTCTTTCTCTCTCCTCCCTTTCAGGGATTCCAATAATTCTGACATTGGAACGTTTCATGGCATCATTTATTTCCCTGATTCTGTGTTCGTGGTTTCTAAGATATTTGTTCCAGGCTTCCTCCTGATCCTTTCTCTCTATCTGTTTGTCCTCCAGATCACTAATTCTACCTTCTGTCTCAGTTCCCCTCGATTTTAGAGAATTTAAATTAGATTGGAATTCATTGAGCGCCTTGTGAACATCATCCTTGGTGGCTTTAAGTTGTGCCCTAATCAATTCCGTTTGGTCGTCCATGGCTTTCTCCAACCTAGCTATTGCCTGGATAATTGTTAGCCTGAATTCCCTTTCTGACATAATGTCTATGTCGGTAGCCATTAGGTCTGTTGCAGAGGGCCCATCCTCTGAATTTTTTTCTGTTGGGCATTACTCCTCCTAGTCATTTTAGTGAGAGAAGGCTGAATGGTTGTAGCTGGATGTATCCACTTTGGTACAGTGAAAGTGCATCCTGGAATGCTTCTTAGCAATCAAGAGTCCACACCCAAATAAAAGAAAAAAGAAAGATAGAAATCAGAAAGAGAGAGAGAGAGAGGAAAAAGAAAGAAGGATAAAAGAGAAGGCTCAGCCCAAATGGGCCCCAAGGTAAGGTTTGTGGAGTATACAAACAAATACAGACAAACAACAAAGACTGATAAAAGTATATGACAAGAGAAGAAAAAAATAGGTACATATATATGTAGAAGCAAAACAAAGAAACAAACAAACAAACAAAAAAAAAGCACCTCATCAAAAAGAACCACAAGTATAAGATTTATATACCCCCAGGACAAACACAAATATATAAAAATACTGGTAGGAGAAAATGATGGGAGAGTGGTTGTAAATTCTCAGTGTGGGCAAGGAAGGTTATTTTGATTCTTCCTGGATGTATCTTGATATCTTTTTTAAAGGATGCAACTTTCCTAACAGGGGATTAAAAATTGGTTTACCTATAGGGGTAGCATTGATTGGGGAAAGGGGATTACCTTGAAGTTTAACTCTATATGAATATTAGCAAATAAAAGTAAAGAAAAGAATGATCTAGACTAAAGTGAAATTTAAAAAAAAGATTAAAAAATAGAAAAGCAAAAGAAAAACACGGGTATATGTATCAAAATGTTCAGGTTAAAAGGTTATTATGGAATTTGATGTACTGGACATCTCACTGTGATGGTAAATAGGCTAAAAAAATCTATATATAAAAAATAAGAAATATTTTTAAAAAATTAAAAAATGAACCAGAATAGTGGGAACGAATTAAAAATTTAACCTTGTATCCATGAAGTATACTGATTGTTGTCTTCTTGGCCGGTTGGCTTTCTGGGGGTGGGGCCTGCCAGGTGGGTTTTCAGGCAGTGTTTCCTGAGTTAAGTCCTCCCTCCCCCCTCCAGGGGGTGGGCTCTGAGGAAACCGGGCCTTCAGGCTTTTGTTCTCTGGAGGTTTTTATGTCTGTTCATTTGTTTTCTCTCCCCTTGGCAGCTCCCCATCATTCTTGGAGGTTTAGAGGAAAGCAAACTGCACCCAGACCTCCCTCCCAGAGAGAAGCCCCAGTCTGTTCCCCTCTGGGTGCTGCAGAGCAGATTCCCAGCCTCGATCTCTGGGGACACCTGTGCGTCCTGCTTGTACTCAAAACCACAACAGCAGCAGCTGTGTGGGTAGCTCCAGACTGCCAGAGAGGTCCCAAGCAGCAATCACACACTGAGATTTTCCCGCTGGCCCGGGCTGGGAGCGCTCAGACTTTCTGGGTGTGTGAGTGTCTGGCTGGCGCCGCCATGCGCCTCTCTCAGGGGAGGGTGTGGGGCGCCTCTCAGGCTCTGCTACTGCAGTGCTGTGCACGTGTGGGGACTGCAAAAAGGCTGTTTCTGCCCCGCTTGTGTCCCAGCCCCTGCCGCATGACAAGCACCCTTAGGAGGTCTCCTCGTGGCTCAGGGACCAAGACCTGGTTTCTCCACTGTACTCTCTCTGGCTCAGCGCCAGGGGTGTCTGTCCTCCATGGGGGACTTAAGCCCCTGTCCCTAACCGTTCCAATTCCCACAATTTGCCCCTGTGATCCTTTGCTCTTTTTGAGTGCTTTCTATCAGACTTCAAGTTAATGCTGGTCCCCATTCATAGGGCACTCTCGTATTGGGGTATTACTTCCCAATGGGTCACCTCTGGTGGCTCCCTCCCTGTTTTGTTTATCTTCAGATACCAGTCTGGCATTCCCGCTCTGCTTTACCTGCCCACTGGTGTCTTCTGTCCCCGTAGAGATCCTGACATGTAGAATTCTGATCTCAGACTGATTTCATGGGTGATCGGAGTTCCTTGGTAGGCAATCAGCTCACTTTAGGGGACAGGTTGAACCAGCGCCTCCTTCTAGTTCCCCACCATCTTCAAAAGCTCCCTAAAAGTATTTTTTTGTTCTTTTTTGTTTTTGTTTTTGTTTTCACAGAGAGAGAAAGATAACAGGGGATTGGGCAAAGGGAGAGGGAGAAAGAGAATCTCAAGGAGTCTCCCTGCTTGGTGTTGAGCCTAGTGGAGCATAGCTCAACTCTGACCCTGAGATCAAAACTTGGTCAAAAGTTGGGGACTTAACCAACTAAGGTTCCCCTAAGGTACTGATATTTTTTGATTGTGTGAATTCCTAAATTTCTATTAAATTTATTCAATTACAGGTAATTTATACTCCTACAATTTACAGGTCCTTGGAATTTCCCTTTATGAGTACCCTGGGTTCCTGTGTGTAAACATGCACACCGACACACACACAAGCTCATTCAAATTTTATTTCAGGTTGTCATATGCCATGAGCGATCTATTAACTCCACGGTTCTCCTTGGTGATCCAGGTAAAATCCAATGGAGAATACCACTTGGTTGGCCAACCATACTGGACAATTAGATTTTGATCTAGTGGGACTCTTCAATCAATCCAACCACCCAACTCTTCTTTGTGTGGTCATTTTTGTGGTTTTCCTAATGGCCTTGTCTGGAAATATCATCCTGATCCTTCTGATACACTGTGATGTTCACCTGCATAACCCCATGTACTTTTTTATCACCCAGTTGTCTCTCATGGATGTGATGTACATTTCTGTCACTGTGCCCAAGATGCTCATGGACCAGGTCACAGGAGTGAATAAGATCTCAGCCCCTGAATGCGGGATGCAGATGTTTCTTTATTTGACTCTAGTAGGTTCAGAATTTTTCCTTCTAGCTGCTATGGCCTATGACCGCTATGTAGCTGTCTGCCATCCACTTCGTTATCCTATCCTGATGAACCATAGGGTATGTCTCCTCTTGGTGTCTTCCTCCTGGTTTCTGGGATCTGTAGATGGATTTATGCTCACACCCGTCACCATGAACTTCCCCTTCTGTAGATCCCGGGAAATCCATCATTTCTTCTGTGAGGTCCCTGCTGTAATGAAGCTTTCCTGCTCAGACACTTCCCTCTATGAGACCCTCATGTACTTGTGCTGTGTTCTCATGCTCCTCATCCCTGTGACAATCATTTCAAGTTCCTATTCTTTCATCCTCTTCACCATCCACAGGATGAACTCAGCAGAGGGACGGAAGAAGGCCTTTGCCACTTGTTCTTCCCACATGATGGTGGTCATCCTCTTCTATGGTGCTGCTGTCTATACCTACATGCTTCCCACCTCCTATCACACCCCTGAGAAGGACATGATTGTATCTGTCTTTTACACTATACTCACCCCTGTTCTAAATCCTTTAATTTATAGTCTTAGGAATAAGGATGTCACAAGGGCTCTAAAAAAAATGTTGAATGTGGGATCTGTCTTACAGGAAAGTATAAAGTAGGAAATATTTGTACTGTTTCTTTTCCTTAATGCTACAAATTAGAACTTTAGGATCCTATGCCAATGTTATTCTTCAGGTTCTCATACCTTATGTCAACATCTATTCATCCCTTTCAGAGGAATTATTTCCTTATACTGGAAAGCTCTTCATTTTTATATTTCTGTATTCAAAATATTTGTACAATTTTATTGTACCCATGTTATATTTTTCTGAAATTTATAACTGCACTGTGATTCTGTGGGAAAATACTCATATTTGTAGGAAATACATATCAAGATATTTAGAAACAAGGGTCATAATGTGTACTCCTGATAAGAGAAAGACAGATGGAGAGAGAAGTGATAAATCAAATGGGGTGTAATGCTAATATATGAATCTAAGCAAAAGGTATATTAATTCTTTATTGTATTATTATTAGTATTCATACTAATTTTACTATTCATACTAATTTTCTATAAATATGAAATTACTTGGGAATAAAATATAAAATATCAAACTTTTGGCTATTTTAAAAATTTGTCCTTGTTGCATGGTGTCATTTTAAGTGAAAAATCTTGGAAATCATGCAAAAATTAACATGGCTGATCATTACTGCAGCAATCCAGTTGTTGTCCTGTGTTTAATTAGATCGATTTTGTTCCTTAGGTTTCAAAACTGAAGACATCCAGTGGCCATTATCTCTCTGAAATCATTAGTACATTGTGGTAGAATATACTGTGGGAAAAATATTAACCCCAAGAAGCCAGGCTTAGGGAAACTTTCCAGCATAAAGTAATATCAAAGCTGAGATTTGAAGTATGTTATACAAGCAAGCAGAGGAAGACCATCAAACAACCAACCCTTCATTTATTCAAAAAGCACATCTTATGCTATAATAAAAAAATAACTAATAGCAAACTGAATTTAACATATAAATAACAAATGTCTACTATCCCTAAGGAATTTGGTCTATAGGTGTAGTTTATGCAAATAGTTGTAGTAAAATACATAAATTATTTTGAGGCTCATGTAGAAAAGGCACAGCTCATAAGGACAAGCCTGTTCTACCTATGACATGTGAATTCAGCCAAACAAAGAAGCTGAAAGGAGACCCTCAATCTCAGTGTTGAGTGGTGACCAGATGATACCTTCATATGATTATAGGAGGCTGGGACCAGGGCTCTTGCTCAAGGAGCAACGACATGATGCCACAATAAAGGAGCACTATGAGCAAAGTTCAGGTGGTTGGCCAAGCAGGAGAGAAATGTCCCAATAACACCTCCTTCCTGGTTACCTTACACCTTCATTTCTTGCCCTTTCATGACCAAGATATTTACAGATGATAACAAAATGACCAGATCTGGATTGTAGAAAAGTTCAATCAGTGGGAATCTATTGGAGAAGAGCAACAATTGGGTGAAGACCAGGAGAGTAGGAAGATGAGATGAATAGTGTTGATCTAAGTGGAATGGACCTTTCTAAGTGGAATTATGGGTTTTTGGGGTGTAACCTGGGCCTTGTTGAATATATTCCATAGAGCCACAAATTTGGTTGCCCATTTCCAATTAGCTGTGACAAGTTGTGAAATATCAGGTGGTTTCAAAAGGGGTTATTCCCCCCTTTTTTGACACACTTGATCTTTCATGACTAGAAAATAAGGATCTTGCAGTATTTGGGGAAAGAGTTTTGGGAAATTAGCTTAAAATATTGTTGTAATAGTCAAATGAACAATATAAGATATGGACACTCTTTAACTTCCAAAATATTTAGTAGTGTATATATCACCCCTCAATTTGTTGGACCATAATGACACACACATTTTTTTTATTTTATTTTATTTTTTCAATGTTCCAAGATTCATTGTTTATGCACCACACCCAGTGCTCCATGCAATACGTGCCCTCCTTAATACCCACCACCAGGCCTTTCCAACCCCCCCGCCCCCCTCCTCTCCAAAACCCTCAGTATGTTTCTCAGAGTCCACACACAATTTTTATTCCATTTAAAACACTGTAGGCATGGGAAACAAAATGGAGCAAAACAAAACAAAATGTTTTATAGATCCATATTTTTTCAAAGATGAATTTTTTACTCTATCTCAAGAAAAAATAAGACAAAAATGTTTTAGAATAAAAAATTATTAAGTAAAGTGCTCAAAATACAGTTTTCCATACCTTATATTAATAAGGATTTATGTGATCTCTTCAGCTGGAAAATCTTGGTCGATTTACATTTATTATATTATGTACAGTACATGTTACTCAGAATTATTAGACATAGAGGAACATTTGGTGCTCCAAATTTTTTTGTGTCTAGAGTGTAAAAATGGAAGAGTTTCTGTCACTCATATGCACTTACAGTGCTACTAGCTGTGCATTGAAGTAGTTAAAATGTACAAACTTCAAAATATGTTCATGTGTTTGTGCTCATGATTCAACCAGAATTTGACCAGAGAAATAATTTTTAACCCATGAAAAGAAGCCCTCAGTGATCCTACATCAAAGGGCATAAAGGATTATGATTGAAATTATTACCAGTTAGGGACCTGGGTGTCTCAGTCTGCTAAGCATATGTCTTTGGTTCAGATCATGATCCCAGGGTCCTGGGACCAAGCCCCATGTAAGGCTCAATGCTCAATGGGAAGCCTTCTTCTCCTTCTCCCTCTGCTGGTTCACCTGCTTTTGCTTTCTCTCTGTCAAATAAATAAATAAAATGTTAAAAATAAGGGGGAGACAAGATGGCGGGGAAGTAGGAGGAGGCGCCGTTTCAACTTGTACCCTAAAGTGAGCTGATTACCTAACAAAGAACTCCGATCACCCATGAAATAAGCCCGAGATCAGAATTCTACATGTCTGGATCTCTACGGGGGCAGAAGACACCAGTGGGCAGGTAAAGCGCAGTGGGGACATCGGACTAATATCGGAAGATAAACAAAAGGGGGAGGGAGCCACCAGAGGCAACCCATTGGAAAGTAATACCCCAATACAAGAGTGCCTTGCATCGGGGGGCCAACATTAACTTGGAGTCTGGTTGAAAGCACTCAAAAAGAGCAAAGGATTGTGGGGGGGGGGGATTGTGGGAATCGGGGTGGTTAGAGACAGGGACGTCAGAGAGAGTGCGGAGAAACCAGGTCTTGGTTCCTGAGCAGCCAGTGCACCTAAGAGCACGTGGGGTCCAGTGAGAGGCTGGGAGCCTCACCAGCCACCAAAAACATAGCCTTTTTGCACTCTTCCACATGACTGCCATGGCGTGCTATCAGAGCCTGAGATGTGCATGCCCCACACCCTCCTCTGAGAGAGGTGCCAGCAGGCAGCAACCCGGCACTCTCGGACCAGGAAAGACCAGGCACACCCGGCCTGGGCCAGTGGGAAAATCTCAGTGTGCAATCACTGCTTGGAACCTCTCTGGAAGTCTGGAGCTGCCAAGAGAGCTGCCGTTCTTGTGGTTTTGGGTACAACCAGGAGTTCCTGTGTCCCAAGGGACCACGACTGGGACCATGCTCTGCCAGCAGCCAAGGGGGAACTTATGTGCTCTGCAGTACACAGAGGGGAAAAGACTGAGGCTTCTATCTGAGAGGGAGGTCTGGGTGCAGTTTGATTTCCTCTAAACCTCCAAAAACCATCAAAAGCTGTCAAGGCGAGAGAAAAAAAAAAAATGAACAAACATAAAAACCTCCAGAGAACAAAAGCCTGCAAAACCGGTTTCCTCAGAGCCCACCCCCTTGAGGGGGGCAGGAGGACTTAACTCAGGGAACATTGCCTGAAAACCCACTTGGCAGGCCCCTCCCCCAGAAAACCGAACAGGAAAAAAAAAAGACAACAAGAGAACAACCACCACTACTTCATACATACAACTCTTATTTTTAATTCATTCCCACTACTCTGGTTCATTTTTTTTATATAGATAATTTTTCAACCTATTTACCATCACAGTAAGATGTCCAGTACACCAAATTCCATAATAACCTGTTAACCTGAACTTTTTCATTCATATAACACGAAAACAGAATCAGGGAAATAAATGATGCCATGAAACATTCCAAAATTTTCTTTTGCTTTTCTATTTTTAATTTTTTTTTAATTCTAGCTTAGTTTAGTTTAGTTTATTCTTTTTTATAATTTTATTTTTTAATATTCATATAGAGTTAAACATCAAGATAATCTCCTTTCCCCAATCAATTCTACCTCTATAGGTAAGGCAATTTTTAATCCCCCTTTATCTTAGTAAAGTTGAGTCCTTTAACAAAAATATCAAGATATATCCAGGAAGAATGAAAATAAACTTCCTTGCCCACACTGAGAATTTATAACTACTCTCCCAACTTTTTCTTCCGCCAGTGTTTCTGCGAATTTGTATTTCTCCTGATAGTATATAAATCTTATCCTTGGGGTTCTTTTTTACGAGGTTTTTTTTTTTTTTTTTTGCTTTTATATATAATTTTTTTCTCTTGACAAATACATTTATCACTCTTTTTTTTGTCTGTTCTTGTTAGTATACTTCATAAATCTTACATTGGGACCCATTTGGGCTGAGCCTTGTCTTTTATCTTCCCTTTTTTCCTGTCTCACTCTATCTCCTTTTTTTTCTCTTTCTTTTTTCTTTCTTTCGTTTCGGTGGGGACTCCTGATTGTTCAGAAGCATTCCAGCGTGCACCTTCACTGCACCACGGTCGATACATCCAGCTACATCCACTCAGACAACTCTCACCAAAATAACTAGGAGGAGGAATGCCCAACAGAAGAAAAATTCAGAGGATGGACCCTCTGCAACAGAGCTAATGGCTACCGACATAAACATTATGTCAGAAAGGGAATTCAGGATAACAATTATCCAGGCAATAACTATTTTGGAGAAATCCATGGACAACCAAAGAGAATTGATTAGAACAAAACTGAAAGCCACCAGGGATTACGTTCACAATGTTAGGGCAGAACTGAAAGCCACCAGGGATGATGTTCACAAGGCTCTCAATGAGTTCCAATCTAATCTAAATTCTCTAAAAGCTAGGGTAATTGAGACAGAAGATAGAATTAGTGATCTGGAGGAAAAACAGATAGAGAGAAAGGATCAGGAGGAAGCCTGGAACAAACAGCTTAGAAGCCACGAAAACAGAATCAGGGAAATAAATGATGCCATGAAACATTCCAACGAAAGAATTACTGGAATCCCTGAAGGGGAGGAGAAAGAAAGAAAACTAGAAGATATAGTGGAACAAATACTCCATGAAAATTTTCCAAGTCTCGCAAGTAGAACGAGCGTTCATGTACTAGAGGCAGAACGGAATCCCCGAAGATTATAGAATCTAGGAAATCCTCAAGACACATGACAGCAAAAATGAGAAATCATAATTGTAAACAGGATGTCTTGAGGGCAGCTAGGACAAAGAAGCTCCTTACGTACAGAGGAAAGACCATCAGAATAACGTCAGACCTATCCACAACAACCTAGCAAGCCAGAAACAGCTGGCAAGATATATTCAGGACAATAAATGAGAAGATCATGCAGCCAAGAATACTTTACCAAGCAAGACTGACATTCAAAATGGATGGAGTGATAAAGAGTTTCCAAAACTGGCAAGGAGTAAAAGAGCATGTGACAACCAGCCGACACTGCAGGAAACATTAAGGGGGGTTCTATAAAGAGGAAAAATGCTAAGAATATCATTGAACAGAAATATAGAGACAATCTTCAGAAAGAAAGACTTCAAAGGTAACACGATGTCACTTAAAACGTATCTATCAATAATCACTCTCAATGTGAATGGCCTAAATGCGCCCATAAAATGACACAGGGTTGCAGATTGGATAAAACGACAGGACACCTCCATATGTTGTTTACAGGATACCCATTTTGAAACTAAGGATACACCCAGAATGAAAGTGAAGGGATGGAGAAGCATCTTTCATGCCAATGGGCCTCAAAAGAAAGCCGGATAGTGATTCTCAAATCAGAAAAATTATATTTTAAAATAAAGACAGTATTAAGAGACACGGAAGTAAACTATATAATTCTTTTTTTTTCAGTAGTTGAAATATTTTAATTGAGACATCGAGGTGAAACAAAGTTCTCACTGGTACTGGGCAAAGAAAAATGCAGTTCTTATTAGGATCACCGTTAGATAAAAAAGTGTTTGAATTCCGGCTCTGCCTTGTGCAATCTGTGTGGCCTCGGACAATTTTTTTTTCAATTTTTTTTTTACTTTCATTTCTTTTCAGCGTAACAGAACTCATATTTTACAACACACCCAGTGCTCGGGGCACTGCCTGCCCTCCATAATACCCAACACCTGGCTCCCCCAAACTCCCACCCCCCGCCCCTTCAAAACACTCAGGTTGTTTTCAGAGTCCATAGTCTCTCATGGTTCATCGCCCCCCACAATTTCCCTCAACTCCCTTCTCCTCTCCATCTCCCCATGTCCTCCGTGTTATTTGTTATGCTCCGCAAATAACTGAAAACATATGATAATTGACTCTCTCTGCTTGACTTCTTTCACTCAGCATAATCTCTTCCAGTCCCATCCATGTTGATACAAAAGTTGGGTATTCATCCTTCTGAGGGAGGCATAATACTCCATAGTGTATATGGACCACATCTTCCTTATCCATTCGTCCGTGGAAGGGCATCTAGGTTCCTTCCACAGTTTGGCGACCATGGCCATTGCTGCTATAAACATTGGGGTACAGATGACCCTTCTTTTCACCGCATCTGCATCTTTGGGGTAAATACCCAGTAGCGCAATGGCAGGGTCATAGGGAAGCTCTATTTTTAAAATCTTGAGGAATCTCCATGCTGTTCTCCAGAGTGACTGCACCAACTGGCATTCCCACCAAAAGTGCAAGAGAGTTCCCCTTTCTCCACATCCTCTCCAACATACGTTGTTTCCTGTCTTGCTAATTTTGGCCATTCTAACTGGTGTGAGGTGGTATCTCAATGTGGTTTTAGTTTGAGTCTCCCTGATGGCTAGTGATGAGGAACATTTTTTCATGTGTCTGATAGCCATTTGTAGGTCTTCATTGGAGAAGTGTCTGCTCATATCTTCTTCCCATTTTTTGATATGATTATCTGTTTTGTGTGTGTTGAGTTTGAGAAGTTCTTTATAGATCCAGGATATCATTCTTTTGTCTGTACTGTCATTTGCAAATATCTTCTCTTATTCCGTGGGTTGCTTCTTTGTTTTGTTGACTGTCTCCTTTGCTGTTCAGAAGCTTTTGATCTTGATGAAGTCCCAAAAGTTCATTTTTGCTTTTGTTTCCTTTGCCTTTGGAGACATATCTTGAAAGAAGTTGCTGTGGATGATATCAAAGAGGTTACAGCCTATGTTCTCCTCCACGATTCTGATGGATTCCTCTCTCACATTGAGATCCTTTATCCATTTAGAGTTTATCTTTCTGTATGGTGTAAGAGACTGGTCGAGTTTCATTCTTCTACATATAGCTGTCCAATTTTCCCAGCACCATTTATTGAAGAGACTGTCTTTTTTCCACTGTATATTTTTTTCCTGCTTTCTCGAAGATGAATTGACCATAGAGTTGAGGGTCCATATCTGGGTTTTCTACTCTGTTCCACTGGTCTATGTGTCTGTTTTGGTGCCAGTACCATGCTATCCTGGTGATCACAACTTTTTTAATAAAGGTTGAAATCAGGTAATGAGATACCACCAGTTTTATTTTTGTTTTTCAACTTTCCTTAGCGATCCGGGGTCTCTTCTGATTCCATACAAGTTTTAGGATTATTTGCTCCAGCTCTTTGAAAAATACCGGCGGAATTTCGATGGGAATGGCATTAAAAGTATAGATTGCTCTAAGTAGTATAGACATTTTAACAATGTTTATTCTTCCGATCCAAGAACATGGGATGGTCTTCCATCTTTTTACGTCTTCTTCGATTTCTTTCATGAGTGTTCTGTAGTTCCTCGAGTACAGATCCTTTACCTCTTTGGTTAGGTTTATTCCCAGGTATCTTATGGTTCTTGGTGCTATAGTAAATGTAATCAATTCTCTAATTTCCCTTTCTGTATTTTCATTGTTACTGTATAAGAAGCCATTGATTTCTGTACATTGACTTTGTATCCTGCCATGTTACTGAATTGCTGTTTGAGTTCTAGTAGTTTGGGGGTGGAGTCCTTTGAGTTTTCCATATAAAGTATCACGTCATTTGCGAAGAGAGAGAGTTTGACTTCTTCCTTGCCAATTTGGATACCTTTTATTTCTCTTTGTTTTCTGATTGCTGTTGCTAGGACTTCTAATACTATGTTGAACAAGAGTGGTGAGAGTGGGCATCCTTGTCTTGTTCCTGATCTCAACGGGAAGGCTGTGAGCTTCTTCCCATTGAGGATGATCTTTGCTGTGGGTCTTTCATAGATAGATTTTATGAAGTTCAGGAATGTTCTCTCTATCCCTATACTTTGAAGCGTTTTAATCAGGAACGGATGCTGGATTTTGTCAAATGCTTTTTCTGCATCAATTGAGAGGACCATGTGGTTCTTCTCTCTCCTCTTATTGATTTGTTCTATCACACTGATTGATTTGCAAATGTTGAAACATCCTTGTAAGGCCGGGATGAATCGCACCTGGTCATGGCGGATAATATTTTTAATGTGCTGTTGGATCCTGTTTGGTAGGATATTGTTGAGAATCTTAGCATCCATATTCATCAGTAATATTGGTCTGAAATTCTCCTTTTTGGTGTGGTCTTTGCCTGGTTTGGGGATCAGGGTACTGTTGGCTTCATAAAAAGAGTCTGGAAGTTTTCCTTCACCTTCAATTTTTTGAAACAGCTTCAGGAGAATAGGTGTTATTTCTTCTTTGAAAGTTTGGTAGATTTCCCCAGGGAATCCATCAGGTCCTGCACTCTTGTTTTTTGGGAGGTTTTTGATCACTGCTTCAATCTCGTTACTAGATATTGGACTATTCAGGTTGTCACTTTCTTCCTGGTACAATTTTGGGAGTTTATAATTTTCCAGGAATGCAGCCATTTCCTCTAGGTAGCTTAACTTATTGGCATATAACTGTTGATTATAGCTTCTGATGATTGTTTCTACTTCCTTGGTGTTAGTTGTGATCTCTCCCTTTTCATTCATAATTTTATTAATTTGAGCTTTCTCTCTTTTCTTTTGGATTATTGTAGCCAATGGTTTATCGATCTTATTGATTCTTTCAAAAAGTAGCTTCTAGTTTCATTGAAATGTTCTACTATATCTCTAGTTTCTACCTCATTCATCTCTGCTCTAAGCTTGATTAATTCCCTTCTTGTGTGTGGAGTTGGTTTAATTTTTTGTTGATTCTCCAGTTCTTTTTTTTTTTTTTAATATCTTTTCAGCGTAACAGAGTTCATAGTTTTACACCACACCCAGTGCTCCATGCAATGCGTGCCCTCCACAATACACACCACCTGGCTCCCCCAACCTCCCACCCCCCGCCCCTTCAAAATCCTCAGGTTGTTTTTCAGAGTCCATAGTCTCTCATGGTTCATCTCCCCCCCAATTTCCCTCAACTCCTTTCTCCTCTCCATCTCCCCATGTCCTCCATGTTATTTGTTATGCTCCACAAATAAGTG
>PISX010021778.1:0-32963 GCA_004024625.1 Mellivora capensis
TAAAGATTTTATTTATTCATTTGTCAGAGAGAGAGGGAGAGAGAGCAATCGAACACAGGCAGAGTGGCAGGCAGAGGCAGAGGGAGAAGCAGGCTCCCTGCCGAGCAAGGAGCCCGATGTGGGACTCGATCCCAGGACGCTGGGATCATGACCTGAGCCGAAGGCAGCTGCCCAACCAACTGAGCCACCCAGGCGTCCCAGACTTACAAGTCTTGAAGTATGTTTTCAATAACTCTTAACATCAAGGTTGCGATTCCTACTGCTGCTCTTCACAGCCAAGAACAATGGGTTTTGGAGTCAAAAAGACTTTGAGTTTACAATCCAATCCTGCAATTTATTAGCTCCATAAATACTGGGTGATTTACCTAATCTCTTGTAGGAATACCACTACACATAGTTTGTAGGATTGTTCTAAGAATTAATAAATTTGATGTTGTATATGCCAAGCACATGGTGAGCACTCAGGAAACAAAACGTATCATCGTCATTATGTCATCATTCCTCCAGCAAGAGCATTCATGAAATAAAAGAAAAGATGGTAATACTATTACTTATTCTTTTCCTTTAATACACAGTTGTCCTATGCATGGTGTGAGTAAATTATTTTCTACTCTACCACCACCAAACATTTGATTACAGATTATTTTGCATCTAGAGATCAGTGTGGTCCCAAGTTAATTCAGAGATTGATAAAGAAACTAGATCAAATCTGGAAATATGATTCAGGCCAGAATACTCAAAGCTACTTTGATATACCCTTGAATGGAGCTTAATTTCCATATCAGCCCAGAATTAACATGATTAGGGCAGCATTTCTCAAATTCCCTGATCTCAGGGCTCTTTACACTCTTAAAATGGAGAGCCCCCAAAATTTTTATGTGGGTTATATCTATCAGTATTTACCATATTAGAAATTAAAACTTAAAAATCTTTAAGATATGAATTAGTTCATGTTAAACAATTACATGTTAACATACAAATTATAGTTTATGAAAAATATATTTTACAAGGAAAATTTGATCAGAAGAGTGGTGTTATTTTACATTTTTGCAAATCCCTTTAATGTCTGACTTAATAGAAAAGAGATGGGTTCAAATTCCTGCTTCTGATTTCATTCCCATGATGTGTGATGTTGTAATAGCAACTGTCATTGAGCCTCCAGAAAACCACCATAACACGTGAGAGAATGAGAATACAAGACAAATGATGTGTAAGAATGAATATGCAGATAGCTTTACTGGTGAACTCCCTGAAAAATGTCATAAGGACCCCCAGGGAATCCTCAGACCATACTTTAAGAGCCAATGGACTAGGACAAAGTCCTAGGACTTAAGTCACCCTGGTCTATGGTCAAACCTATAAGACTGTTCTACTCCAAATCTAGACTAAATTGAGATCAGCCTTTCTGAAATAAAAGGGCAAAGTGAAGTCTTCCAGGGCATTTATCCTTAAGCCTGCCTTTTAAAAGATGTGTAAGCTGGAGGAAAAAAGTAAACTCTTCTGTCATGTTTGGTAGTCTATTGTTGATTGTGTCCTTCATCATACTGTGGGGTTTTTTTGAAGATAGAGCAAAGAATTCTATTCTTTATGGGTTTTTCTTCTTATAACATAAAAGTTTTAGAACATTTTAAAGTACTTTTTCTGTGACTATAAGTCACAGCTATGTTAGGATGATCATAATAACATAGCTTTTCCTTTCTTCCTGTTATCAATATTCTATATATTGAAATGTTTTTTTAAAGATTTAGTTATTGAGAGAGAAAGAGAGTGAGCATAGGGAGAGGGAGAATCTCAAGCCGACTCCCCACTGAGCACAGAGCCCAATACAGGGCTGGATCTCACTACCCTGAGATCACAACCTGAACAGAAATCAAGAGTCAGATGCTTAACCAACCGAACCACCCAGGTACACCTATACTGAAAATGTTTAACTCTACTTCCTCACTAATATTTTTGTTTTAGAAAATACTTATTTTCCATGAGAAATATTTATATTTAACATATAATAGAATTATTTTTATTATTGTTAAAAGAAGTAATATGTTTTTAATTCTCAGTTTTAATTTCTAATTCTTACTATATTTTTAATGCTCATTTTATGGCTAGATAAAACCCACCTAAAGGAAAGCTTTTCAGATGAGTAATTTTTTGAGCATGTAATGGAGTACTGGCACCAAAAAGTTTGAGGACCACTGTTCTAAGACATGGATGAGATCCAGAAATGGCAGTCTTCTTGTAGGGGCTGTTGGAACCAGAGTGGAAGGAAAGTCACAGAAGGTTCAGGGCACTGATCAAACCAGGAGAGATCTGTTCACAAGGTACATGACTCCAAACATGACAAAGGGACCTCAGACAGTTGCTCAAAAGTCTCGTGAATCCCCATATATTCACACACCAGAACACCATCTCAAGGACAGTATCAGGGGACAAGTTATCTGAGAACCTAAATATCTTTGCATAAGAGAAATTAAACATAAGACAGGAAGCCAGTTACAGATGTGTCTAAACTTTAAAACCACTGAACATTTAAATTATTTTTTTCCCTGATAATCAATGAATGAGGGCTCACAAAAGAATCTAGGTCACAGACAAAAATAAATTCTATTTTCTTTGCCCATAGAAGTTACAACGTAAATCAAAATTGCAACCCAGGTACCTATAACCAAACGTTCATAGAAAATGTAAGCACAGAGAGGGGAGACAGGGTTGGAACTATGAAGGCAGAAGGGCAGAGCAGTCTGCGAGTCAGAGGGCCCAGGCTTTAGTCCTAATTCTGGTATTTAATAATCACGTGACTTTCCTGAACTCACACTCTTTTTTTTTTTTTTTTTTTAAGATTTTATTTATTTGACAGAAAGAGGTCACAAGTAGGCAGAGAGGCAGGTAGAGAGAGAGAGAGAGAGAGAGAAGGAAGCAGGCTCCCTGCCTAGCAGAGACCTCGATGCGGGACTCGATTCCAGGACCTTGAGATCATGACCTGAGCCAAAGGCAGAGGCTTTAACCCACTGAGCCACTCTTTCTGACCCACTGAGCCACTAAAGAGTGAACTCGCACTCTTTATTCGTGAAATGAGAACAGCACCTGCTCGGCTTTACTTAATTCGTGTTGGAAAGCAGGGCTACAAACTCTTCCTTTTAACCATGAAGTGCGAACTCATTTGAGGTTGCTAAAGCACTAATAATAGAACATCACAGGGGCCACGGTCCTACCCCGTAGGCCATTCCCCAGTCCACTGGGGAAGCCACCAGTAAATCAGCAATGACAGTGAGACAGGGATATAATGGAGATACAAGCAAAGAGCACTCTGAGAGTAAAGACACTGGACACTTAAATTAGACTGGCAGCGGGGAGGTTGGGAAAAGGCTTCCCAGAAGTGGGGAAACCCCATGACGGAGGAGGGAGTCTTAAAACGAGAAGAGACGGGCAACCCAGGTCATGAGGAGGAGACACAAAGGGCAAGGAGGCAGACAAGCTCGACATTATGATGAATAGATCTTAAGGTCCTTTTAAGCTAATTGAATTCTTCTTCAAAAAAACGTGGCCCCTCGATGATTTTAAGTCCCAGCTCAAGGAGAGGGCCCCAAAGGGCAGCCCTGGGCCCCTGGGGTTAAACAAAGGAAGGCCTGAGGAAGCGCAGAGTGGCAGTCCCAAGAGGCCCGGGCGGGGCGGACACCAGTCACTTCTGGACAGCTGAGCTCGCCTTCCGGCCTGAATCCCTCGGGGACACTCGGGGATCTCCGAAGCTGCCCACGGGGCGGGAGCCGCTCTGCAAAGCTCTGGGCAGAGGCAAAGCCTGAAGACGCCGCGGTTGACGCCCACTCCCCTAGGCTCGGCCCCTGCGGCCACACGCAGAGACGCCCATTCCTCTCCCCACCCCACCACGACCCAACCCGGAGCGCCCACCGCTGCCCTCCGCGCGAGCCCCGGACTCACCTCTCCCCAGGCCCCCGACTTCCGCGGTTACCATGGCGACGGCGCACCCTTGCGCGGTAGCACCGCCCCGAGCGCCTCGGTTCCGGCGGCGCGCGAGGGTCGAGGTCGGCAGGTGCAAGTCGAGAAGGCGGGAGCAAACCCAGAGGAATTCATCCACCTGCGTTAAGTCGCTGCGTTCGGGTGGGGGCGGGGGGGTTCTTTATTTTGTAAATTTTCTACCGTAAGGACTGTATGTACTCTACAGTTTATAAAAAATAAAATTTGAAAATAAGGCGTGCGCATTGGTTGCAGGTCCGTCTTAAGTTTTATCTTTGGCTTTTGAACTAAAGAATTTTTCCAGAAATACGAGGATGCGTTCTGAAAACTACGAAACATTGTAATATAACCGACAGGTTGCTTAATGTTCTAGGCTGTTAGAAGTCTTTTTCTTATGGTTTATGGTCATTGTCTCCAAGTCCGTTTCCTGAGAACTCACAAGTGCCAACTATGTCAGGCGTGGAAGGGCCTAGAAAATTAGTATCTAGCTTGCTTGAGGAATTTAAGATCCAAAACAGACAACGTTTTAAGAGGATGGGAAGGGGTGGAGCAGGGGCATCAAAAGGAGACAGCAGAAAAGTGCCACGCTTACCCAGAAACTATATAAATGTCCGCATTTATACAGAGTGAAGACCGGGAAGTTTTGGAGCTGTTCATGAGTGAAGAAAAGCATTTGTTTATTTACTATTTCTACAAGGAAATAGTTAAGGAGGAGGTAATATTTTAGAAGAGCTTAGAACATCTGAGCTGAAGGCTGAATAGTTTAGTTTTAAAATAAATATGTGGCTTAAGATCCAAGTGAAATATTGCTACCATAGATCTGAACTTATGGAATAAAAAATAAGTTTGAGGAAAAAATTTAATTACTAGATTTCTCTTATTCAAAGTAGTTGTAATAGTCAAAATATTACTTTGACATTATAGACAGGAACAATAGTCTAGAAATTTTGTCATCTGCTAGCTCACTCCTGCAATCAACACATAGCACGTTTGCTCTACTAAGCACTCATTTCCTACTGAAGTTGTTGGAAGAGCAAGATATTTTAGGTATTTCACTTTTAATATGTTATATGTATGTACTATGTTTTTCATAGTCTGGCTGAGGTTTCTTTTTTAGCATCTGGATGGGAGATGACTTCTGATGCATGATCGCGCTTGAATCTGTTTTTAATTTGTCTTCATTGGGTGTGAAGAATTCTCAAATACAACTGTTTATGGAAAGTCTTAAATGGATTCCAATATGAAAGTTAAATAGAATTCGTAAAAGATTATTTTTAGTGCTCTGAATGCTAGAAAGGATGGGAAGACTCTAAGTAGGTCCAAGAAACCTAAAAGCAAAGGGGCCCTATTCTCTGCTTAACTCCATGTCAGAAACAACTGCATGATTCATTTAGGCAGACCAGGTGAGAAACAGCCTTGCTGAGGAGAATTCTGGCACGGGAGTGGCCCAGATCCAGTAGAAAAATTTTCATGATCCTCTCTAACTCCCATCCCCTGCCCCCCAAGTTTAACATGAGAATATTGAAGAGAGCCATTAGATCTAAAGGGGCCAAATGGATGCAGAAGAGACAAATCTTAGCAACAACCTGTGGGTACTAATGATGGAGGTCCAGATATGACAATGAAGTCCTGGTGTACAAATGGCTTAAGGAGCAGATGAGTTAAACAGTATTCAAGCCCCCTCAAAATTAGGTCCAGAAAATTATAGTGGGCGGGAGGTTTCCAAATTGATTGAAAGTAGAAGTAGACATGCCTGAACCCATTTTTATTCTTTTTTCAATTATTACAATAAATTACTTTTTTATTTATATAATTTTTTATTTATATAATTTTTTATTTTATAAATAATTTATAATTTATAATTATTTATTTAATTTATAATTATAATTTATTTTATATAAATAATTTATATATTTATTTATATAAATAATTTATAATTATTTATTTTATATTTTATTTTATTTTATATAACTTTTTTATTTATATAATTACTATTTTATTACTTTTTTACACTCAGGGGCACCTGAGTGGCTCAGTTGGTTGTGTCTGTCTTCTGCTCAGGTCATGATCCCACGGTCCTGGGATTGAGTTCTGCATTGGGCTCCCTGCTTAGTGGGGAGTCTGCCTCTCCCTGTCCCTATACCCCTCCCCTCTGCTCCTTCTCTGTCTCTGTGTCAAATAAATAAATAAATAAAATCTTTTAAAACACTACTTTCTTCTAAGTAATCAAAAAAAGGATTAGATTTCTGTTACTTGTAACATCAATGTCTCATAATATGGAAAGGGAAAAATATAGCATGGCTTTATTTTAGAAACATGCTGTCCATCAAGATAAATTCCCAAAATGAAAGTTGGAAAGGATAAAATTGCAGGTAGGTGTTTCGCTTATAGATGAAAAACTGTGCATGAATATTATCAGTTAGAGGACCAATGTTAACCTGGAGGCAGGTTTCTAGCAGGATGCTCTAGTACTCTCTCACCTTTCCATTTCAACAACTTTGTGTCAGTGACTTAACTATAGCCCTACAAGGCACATCTAACAGATGACCCAATGCTCAGAATAATAAATAATATGATAGAGGTTGGCAGAATGAAAATCCAAAACCAAAATGTAAATAGAAATTCAAAAGGCAAAGAACTGGGAGAAAGCATTAAAAAAATTGTAAAAAAAAAACAGAGTCACAAAATAAATAGAGAAATAAATGCATATGTAGATTGAAACAGGCCAAGGATGTGTGGTTGAAAGAGGCAGGAGATGTAGTTAAAGGGATTGGAAGAGGTCAGACAGCAATATGGAGAACAGTTTGGAGGATGATAAGACAACAGGCACGAAGAGAAGCCAAGGGTGACTCCTGGGTTTCTCTTGGGTGACCAGGTGTGTAGGGGTCTTCTAATTCAGACAGAGGGTTTGAATCAGGATAAGGTGTGCAGTCTTAGACAAGCAGAGGCAGAAATATCAGTGTACCTCCAGCCAACATACATTTGAATCTAAAGGTCAATAGAGGCGCCTGGGTGGCTCAGTTGGTTGAACTTCTGACTCTTGGTTTCAGCTCAGGTCATGCTCTCAGGTCATGATCTCAGGGTCGTAAGATTTAGCCCCTCCACCTCCCCCACCAGGCTCTGTGATCAGTGGGGAATGTGCTTGAGATGCTCTCCCTCCCTCTGCCCCTCCCTGTGCCTGTGCGGATGCACATGCATCCTCTCTTCTTTTCTCTCTCTCCTCAAATAAATCTTAAAAAAAAAAAACTCAATAGACAAGACTGGAATATAAATAAAAATTTGGAGGTTATTGGCATATAAATGTTATTGAAAACCTTCAAAGAGTTATCCTGAGTGATGCATAAAAGACCAGAGTGCTAAGGACAAGTGATGGGAACAAGAACGTTAAGGAGTAGGCAGAGGAAGATAGGGAGAGAATGAACAGGCCCAGGTCAGCGTGGCAGCATAGAATCCAAGGAAATCGTTTCAAAAAAGACTTGGAAAAAAAATGACAATGGAATTTGGCACTTTAGGGTAACCTTTATGGGATCAGTTTTAGTGAAGGGTAATAGACAAAAATCAAGAGTGCAGTGGACTGAGGAATGAAGGAGGGAGATTAGGAAGTAGACCACTAGGAATAGAATATTCTAGCTTTGAAGAAGGTAGAATAAAAAGCTTTTTAAGAAAACTGTCTCCTTGCAGGAAGTATCTTTATTTTTAATGTCAGATGGGTTTGGCATTTGTCAGACATAACATCAGCGTAATTGGTTTAACAACAATGATTGAAATGAAGTGATGGTAGAGAAGATCTGCTGTTCTTTTGAGAACTTCCAATAAGACCTTGAGAAATAAGAAATGGCTCAGTTGTTAAAGGAATACAAAGTATCAAGGGAGATGTTGTGGCAGGGAGAGGACCACAGAAGCCCAAGTGTATCTATAGTGTGACAGCAAGGAACTTGCTGAAAGAGAAGATTAAGAAAAAAGATGACCAATGAAGTAAGATCCTAAGGGAAATTGAAGGGTAAAGGGCTAAAATATCTATGGAATGATGGCCTCAAATAGGAGGAACTTCACTTGCTCTTCTAATTTTGAAATGCAAAAAAAGTAACAGAAGCTTGGACACAGTTAATTTTTCATCCTATGGAATTTATGGTCAAAGAAAACCCAGCTTGGGCACCTGGGTGGCTCAGCTGGTTAAGCGCCTGCCTTCAGCCCAGGTCATGATCCCAGGGTCCTGGGACCGAGCTTCACATTGGGCTCCCTGCTCAGCAGATAGCCTACTTCTCCCTCTCCCTCTGCCTGCCACTACCCCTGCTTGTGCTTGCTCTCCCTCTGTGTCAAATAAATAAATAAAATCTTAAAAAAAAAAAGAAAAGAAAACCCAGCTTGATGACCTTGGACTAAGAATGCTTAAACTGAGGGAGAAAGGCATGAGAAGGGTGAGAATAGCATGAAGATTTGTCAAAACAGGTAAAAACTTTGGTTGCACTGAAGAGGTGATTGAGGTTGAAGACTATGAATTCAAAGTCAGCTCAACCTGCCCAGTTGAGTGATCTTCTCCAGCAATGCTCAGACACCCAGTTTGGTCTGAAGTTAGTATGAGAGATGGACAGGTGCTTGTGGATGAAAAGTGCTGGGAGAAAAAGTTAGTATGACAGAGGTAGGCAGGTACGTGTGGATGAAAAGTGCTGTGGATGAAAAGTGCTGGCAAAAAAGTTGGCCCTTTTCCCTCAACTTCTGGGAGGTAACTTCTAAGCCCTTGAAATGGACTGCCTGGCTTTGTTTACCTGGAGCCCTTACACCATGCTGCAAAACTCTATGCTAACAATGCGACTTACACTGGGACCTGAGACCATGCAGCATCAGCTCAGGCTATGCCTCAGCTGGAGACTAACCATTTCTCTAACACTTACAGATCCCTTCCTTCCACTCTGACCCTGCTGTTCATTATAATAATTGTATCTACCTGGCCTCTGATGATTAAATTGTGTCATCTAGCCTCTCTTCTGTGTATGAGGGAAATGGGGCCATCCTGACATCCTCACCGTAATCAGGGAGCCCAGTTCTTTGTCAGCATCTCCTACCGTCAATCTGGTCTACAAGAAGAGAGCCAATACTGAATTTATTAATGGTTCTGGGTACCCCTCTCAACAGCACCTTCCTTATTACTTTGGTAAATGGTCTGTCCTCCAGTCCCTCTCATGGAATATAATTGCTTGGTGGGTCTTCTGGGTTTTCATAGGATATTGACTCTAGCATGCTCATTTCTTTGAACTTCTTGATCTCTTATTCTACTGTCTTCCATGGAAATTCTGGCACCTTTCCTTCACTTAGTATGGGTCATCACTTTCCATGCTTATGAAGCCATTCTACAGCATGTTTGCACCATCTCCTGAGATCCTTGCCAGGTTAAATTCCATATCCCAGCAGAGTGCTTCAAAATTAATTAACCCCCCCTGTTCAACTTTGTATTCTGTCTCCCCAGATCCAGTATCCCCAGAACTCAGTCCCGTGTACACTCACCCAGATCCTGAGCTCCTGGGATACAGTCCCTTATACTCTGTCATCATGTGGATTCTCCCACATCCTGAGCTCCTCAGGGTATACATTGTCCTTTTCCTACATTATCAGGCCTAATATATCCCCGGCTGGGTAACTTAGTGCCTTATTTCTATTTACTAGCCTACTGGTAAGCCTAGACAAGGGAAGATAGGGCTGATCCTCAAAGGGTTCATGTTGTCCTACAGCAAGGAAGGAACATTAGCCTGAGGGAAGACGGGGCCACTTCTTTGGCTCAAAAGGTTCAGGAATCTTTGGGAATTAAATATTTTGGGGTGCAGGAACCCAGATGTCCTCATACCATATGTCAAGTTCCCACTCTTTCCATCTAGTACCCTGTCCTTGGCATAGCAGACTTGCTGATAGGTTCTGCTGCTCTTATGTGATTAAGTCCTGGAACTGGTCTTGAGCTTTTCCCGCCCTCTAGTTGCAGAAGATGAAAACCTATTTGTTACCTAGGAAATCCTTTGGTTTTCATTTTATTTTTTTAAACTTTATTTATTTGACAGACAGAGATCACAAGTAAGCAGAGAGGCAGAGAGAGAGGGGGAGGCAGGCACCCTGCTGAGCAGAGAGCCCAATTTGGGGCTCAATCCCAGGACCCTGAGATCATGACCTGAGCTGAAGGCAGAGGCTTCACCCACTGAGCCACCCAGGCGCCCCTCATGCTTTGTTTTGAATAGATAATTAATTACTCTGCATTTCATCAGATGACATCAAATGAACTTAGCCACAACCCACCCCTATTTCTTCTGTATATTTCTAACACCTGATACATTGGACCCATAAGAATGTTTCCTCCCACTGAAATACACAGTTTGCTAATAGTGGAGGTTTTCACAATTGCACTGCTGTTGTGTTAGGGACTAATTACCCTCTTTCCACCACCAGTGAGTATATATCTCTACTAGCCTGGCAAGCTGGTGGTCCAACACCAAAAATCCTGTCTTCCTAACTGCTTCCTGAACCACTCCTGGCATTCCTAGCACCAACTGTCATTGTGAGGCTACTCCAGAAACATATTCTGAGATGGAGTTTGGCATGCAGTAAATTAGACTTGGGATCAAGACCTAGAAAGAAAGGTCAGGAAGCAGGTCAGAGAGAGAAGTTAGACTACAGTACTATTTCAATCAAGGCCTGTGCAGACTCTCTGGGGAACTCTGTAGTTGGGATGGTCTTTCAGAGTTGTCCCAAGATGGGGCAAGGGAGATGTGTCTTTGTACCCCCGTATCAACTAGTCACTGGCTAGGGCCATCACTGGAAGGGAGGAAGGCCTTGGGTGGGCAGATCTCTTCCACCAGGGTGCTTCCCACAAAAGGCTAACAGCTGAGATCTGTCTGTCCATGGCACTTCCAGTGACTGGTGGATTACATCCATCATTTCTGAAGGGTGCCTGGCTAGCGTGTTACACGGCTCACTATATGCCATCAATTTGACATGCAGCTCCATCCGTTTTTCAGTATTCGGATATTGCTTTTTTTCCCCAATTAAATCTTATTTTGAAATTACTGAACACATTTAAATAAAATGCCTTTAATTTTATTGAAATAAAAATAAATGTTATCTAAGTAAATAATAAAGTTTTATTTAAATAAAAGTAGATTTCAGTTAAATGAATATTTAGTTATTAAGAGCATTTAATAAATTAAAATATAAAATGCAATACTCTCAAAGAAATCTGACTTCTACCCCTAACCTTTCTGTTATCTCCTTTTCCTCTAACCAACCATTTTTATTAAGTTCCACTTTATCAGGGTGCCTGGGTGGCTCAGTGGGTTAAGCATCTGCCTTCAGCTCAGATCGTGATCTCAGGGTCCTAGGATCGATCCCTGTATTGGGTTCCCTGCTCAGTGGGGAGTCTGCTTCCTCCTCTGCTGCTCATGTTCTCTCTCTCTTTCAAATAAAATAAATAATCTTTAATATATATATATATGTATATAAATACACATACACCTACATACACTTACATATCATATTTCCATGCCTTGCTTAATCAAAGTTATCATGTTATACACACCACGCACTTAGTTTTTATCACTTAACAATATATCCTGAAGAAGTGTCATGTAAGTGTTCCAAGATCTTCCTCTTTTCTTTTTGTAGCTGCATAATCCTCATTATGTGGATATCCCATTGTTTATTCAATCAGTCCCCTATTGAGAGGCTCTGTGGTTGTTTCCATTCTTTTCCTGTTACAAAGAATCCTGCAGTTAATAACCTTATGTATAACTTTTTGGGTTTTTTTTTATATTTTTGCAAGTGTTTCCTTGGGATAGCAGGATTGCTGGGTCAGAGGGTAAATGCTAGTACATATAGGCTAATATATATATATATGTTATATTTATATTATATATAATATAGCTATAGTGTGCATTTTTCTTATTATCAGCAAGAGTAAACATATTTTCAAATGTTTAAGGGCCATTTCTTTTTTTGACGACTGCCTATTCATGTATTTTGCCTAATTATATGTTTTTTCCCATGTATATATTTGATTATGAATCTTTTGTAATATGTACGGCTAATATTTTTCATGTCATTTTTTTTACTTCACTTTTAATATTTTTCCCATGGAAATTTTTTTTTAAAGATTTTATTTATTTATTTGACAGACAGAGATCACTAATAGGCAGAGACTGAGGGGGGTGTGGAGAAAGCAGGCTCCCTGCCAAGCAGAGTGCCTGATACGGGGCTCAATCCCAGGACCCTGAGATCACGACCTGAGCTGAAGGAAGAGGCTTAACCCACTGAGCCACCCAGGCACCCACCCCCGCCATGGAAAATTTTTAAATACAAATTTATAAATCTTTTTGTCTCTAGATTTTGAGTCATAGGGAAGTTTTTCTCCATTCTTAATAAAGAAATTAATCTATGTTTTCTTGTCCTATTTTTATGCTTTTATTATTTGCATTTAGACTTCTGATAATCTGGTTGTTGTGGGATATAAAGGACCCAAGCTCTTCACCCCAACATGTGACAATTCTGAAGGGCTATCCTAGCCTCCAAGATTCCCATGGGGTCTTCAAGAGGCCTTTGGTGAGGCTGAAGGGGATCTAGTTCCTTATATGGAATAGATCTTGTCTTTTTCCATATGGATTTTGTCTTTTTCCATAGCTGTGTCAGCATCATTTATTTTTTTTAAAGATTTTTTAAAAATTTATCTGACAGAGAGAGAGATCACAAGTAAGCAGAGTGGCAGGCAGGGCAGTGGGGGGGGGGGGAAGCAGGATCCCCGCTGAGCAGAGAGCCCAATGTGGGGCTCGATCCCAGGACCCTGAGATCATGACCTGAGCTGAAGGCAGAGGCTTAACCCATTGAGCCACCCAGGTGCCCCTGTCAGCATCATTTAAGCCACAGTCCACATAATCATAGTCCATATAAAAGGTGGTATGTGAAAGACCACCTTTATCACATACTAAATTCCTATATTTCTTGGGTCTATTTCTGGGTTTCATACCCTGCTCCGTTTGTCTGTCTGTTCATACACCAAAACCACAGTTTTAATTATAGCAGTTTCAGAACATGTTTTAATAATATCTGTCAGGGTTAGCCTACTCCTTTGCTGCTTCTATTTTTAGGCTATTTCTGGGTATTAGCATATGTCTATTCTTCCATATGAACTTTATAATAGTTTATCTAGCTCTGTCAAAACTCTGATGGTGACTTACTTGGATCACACTAAATGTATAAATTAACTTATGGAGCACTACCATCTTTGTGAACTTGAGTCCTCTTATCTAATGACATGGAATGTCTCTCTATCTGCTTGGGGTTACTTCTGTTTCTTTCAGGAGTGTCTTATAGTTTTCATTTAACTAATAACCCTTAACAGAGAGGTGTAAAGAATTCAAATTCTATCTGAGAAAACTGAAGACCAGAATGACCAAGTGATTGCTTGAGATCACACAGTTAGCGCTGGAGCTTGGCACCCATCATAGTGCTCTCCTCTGTCCCACCCTCTTACCCTGTGGATACATCTAGAGAACTGGGAAGATGCTCTGCTGTTGTCTGATTTGTGCTCCATCCTCCTGCGTTGTTCTTGAACTTCCCAAAGCATTTTCCCAGTTCGCCAGCTCTGTCTCCTGCCACTGTCTCTAGTGCACTTCTGCCCAAGTTGTCCTTGCCACTCTGGCTTTATTGTCTTTGCTGAGAACACTCCTCCTCCCTTCCAGCTCTGCCACCTAGTAACCCCCATCATTCTTCATGTCTCAACCGAAGGGGCACACCCTCAGGGAAATCTTTTGTGTTAGTTATAACTTAAAAATTGTTTTGCTCTATAAAAATGTATCCCCCAAAACAAACATGTATTATCTCACAACTTTTGTAGATCAGGAATCCAGGCATGGCTTAGCTGTGCTGCTGCCTCAAAGTCTCTCATGCTGTCAAGCTGTAGGAAAGTCTACAATCTCATCTGAAGGCTCATTTGGGAAAGGATTTGCTTTGAAGCTCACTGATGTTGCTGATGGCAAGATTCAGCTCCTTATGGGCTATTGGATTGAGAGCTTCAATCACTTGCTTGCTCTGAGGGAAGTCAGCTGCCATATTATGAGGTGTCCTATGGAGAGGTTCTCATGGCAAGAAAATGATAGAGGCTTCTGGCCAACAGTCAGCAAGAGTGAAATGACATCTGCAACCGAAGCTACAGTCCTTTGGCAAACTAATCCTGAACGTGACATTTCATTACTTTTACTGTCTTCTATTTGTTAGTTACTAGGTGTAGCCTACCCTCAAATAAGGAAATTACACAAGGGCATGAATACCATGAGGCAGAGAACATGAGGCAGAGACGGAACTGTGTGCCTCACTCCCACTCCCAGTTCTTATGTTGAAGCTCTAAATCTCATTGTGACTATATTTGGAGATAGAGCCAATAAGGAGGTAATTAAAATTAAATGAGATAATAATGGTAGGGCCCAAATGCGACAGGATTCATATCTTCATAAGAAGAGACACCAGAAAAGAGCTCTCCCTTACCTTCTTCCCACCCCAACCTTTTATCTTTCTTCAGGGACACAGTGAGAAGACAGCCATCAACAATCCAGGAAGAAAACTCACCAGAAACCAAATCAGCTAACACCTTGATCTTGGACTTTCCAGCCTCCAGAACTGTAAGAAATACATTTCTGTTGTATAAGTCACTAGTCTGTGGTACTTTGTTGTGGCAGCCTGAACTAAGACAGGAGCCATCTTAGAGACTGCCCACCCCACCTCCCCATACCCTCTAGACGAAGTCTGGGCTCCTTACTACATTGTTTCTTTAGCATGTGGTAGGTCTCTTTCAGACAATTAACCCACCAGTAATTAAACAATTAATTGCACAACTGATGATTTAGTTTTAGAATATTTCTGCAGGAATGGAAATTCCATAAAACAAGAAACCTGTGTGTCTTGTTTACTGATGAACCTTGGGTCCAAGCACAACATTTTATACACAGCAAACAATGTGTAATTTCTAATTTTTGAAAGACTATAAGCAACCCTTGATGAACTGTTTGGCTCTTGCTACTGCCTCATACCCAGTCTAGGAAAAATCTATTTTAGGATATTTTCAACTAGAAATGCAGGCTCCAGGGCACTTGGGTGGCTCAGTCAGTTAAGCATCTGCCTTCAGCTCAGCTCGTGATCGCATGGTCCTGGGATCCCGTGATCCCATTCGATGGGGATCCTGCTTGTTCCTCTCCCTCTGCTCCTGCCCCTACTGTGCTCCCTCTCTCTCAAATAAATAAATAAAATCTTTTTTAAATAATAATTAATTAATTAAAAATTAAAAAAGAAAAGCAATGCAGTCTCTCCATGGGCACACTTACTGAGGGTGCAAAAATCCCCCAGTTGTTGCAAATGTCAGGTTTTTTGTACCCATATTTCTAAATGGAGCTCTCTAGGCCTTGATGTATATAGCAAGGGTTGATTCACACTAAACTGCTCCACTTTATTTTTTTTGTTGTTTCTTTTTTTTTTCTTTTCAGCGTAACAGAATTACTGCTCCACTTTAAAAAGAAACAGAGTTAGCAGAAGCACAAACCAGATCACAGTGGGCTGGAGTATGAATCACAGCTTTATAAAAGTAGGAGGAACTGCTCTTATCTTGGCTAAGGATTTGAAAATTCAGTCATTGCTTAGCAGCTTTCCTTATATTTTAATACCTCCTTCATTATCATTTTCTCATGTTATGAACGAATCTAAGGATCACCTTTGAAGTTGTTTGTTACAACAGGCGATTCATGGAAGAGAAACCTGAATGCCAGCCACACTTATGAAAAGATGCCTTAACTGCACTAGCCATCAGAGGAAAGTGCATCTAAACCACAGTGAATTACCATTTAGACCTATCAGATTGGCAAAACAAATTTAAAGTTGGGAAACACCAATCATAAGATAAGGTAGACAAACAAGAACCTTCACACTCTGCTAGTAGGAGAGGCAGCATGCCACCCCGGCTGAAAACACAGACTCCGGAGCCATTGTGTATGGTCCCAAGTCCTGACTCTGCCTCTTTGGCTTACCCTGACTTTGAGCAAGTTCGTTAACATCTTGGTGCCATCTGTAAAATTGAGATGATGATGATGATAACATGATAGATCCTAACTCAGGAGGACTAGTGTGTGTATTAATGAGTTAAGAAAAGCTCCTAGAACAATGTCTGGCATGTAGTTCATGTTACATAAGTATTTGCTAGTAGTAGTAGTAGTAGGAATAGTAGTAGTTGTTATTGTGAAACAAAACAACCACTTTAGAGAGCAATTTGGCTAGTGCTAGTAAAGTTGAAGATATACATAGCATACAACCCAGCCATTTTACTCATACTTCCTATCCTAGAGAAACCCTTACAGATGTACACAAGGGAGCATATGCCAGAATTTACATTGTCACATTATAATAGGAAAAACTGGAAATAGTCAAAATATCCATCTGCAGAATAATAGATCTTTTAAAATCTGTGGTACAATGAAAGTGACCGAACAGGACAAATGGTAGCTACACATGTGGTGAGCACAGCATAATATATAGCGATGTTGAATTACTATGTTGTATGCCTGAAACTAATGTAACATTGTGTGCCGACTATACGCACATAAAACATTTTTAATAAAAACAAAAAAGTAAACCTCTCCTTTCCCCAATTAAGTCACTCTCTGTAACATCATCCTGTTTATCTTCTTCTTAGAGAGCATTTGCCACCTAATGAAATTATTTTGCTTATTTGTTTACTTGTTTTTTGTCTACATTCTTTTATATGAATTAGTATGCTTCTGGCTGCAAGTAATAGAAACCCCCAACTCACTTTCAAATGTGAAATTTATTATCTCACATGAGCAGATGACCAACAATAAGGAAGTTTCTGGGCAAGGGAAGATGAGTAGTTTAAAAATGACATTCAAGGGGTGCCTGGGTGGCTCGGTCAGTTAAGTGCCCAACTCTTGATTTCCTCTCAGGTCATGATCTCAAGGTGGTGAGTCAGGCTCTGCATTCATTGGGGAGTCTTCTTGAAATTCTCTTCCTCACCCTCTGCCCCTCCCCCCACTCTCTCTCTAAAATAAATAAATCATTTTTTAAAAATGACATTCAAGGACCCAAATTCTTTCAGTCTCTATGTTCTACCATCTTTATTGTCTAGCTTCTTTCTCCTCTGGATTCCCTCATGTTTGTGAAATGGTTGTAGTAGTCCCAGGTATCACATACAGACACAACAATGGCCAGAGAGAAAAGATGCAAATCTCTTCCTACAGCTCTTCAAAAAATGGGAGGGAAGTCTTTCTCCACAGTCTCCATTAGATTTTCTCTGATTTTTTCATTGGTTAGTACCGAGTAATTAGAAAGTCAACCACCATAACCACATAAGTCCTCAGTAGAGCTTCCGGATGTTGTCTATCTCATTCACGACCGTATTCCCTAAGCCTAGAGTAGTACTTGGCATGCAACTGCCGCTTCCCAAGGGCACATGGGAGAAGAATGAGGCACAAACAAGTCGGCTACAAGAGAAAGGGAGCAGGGGCTGGCGGTTGAGAAGACTGCCACCCTAAACAAGTCCCCAGGCCCGAATTTATTAGATAGAAGACAGCAATCAACAAAGGAGTTGAAGGAGATTACAGATAAGCTAGATATATCTGATCAAGCAGTGATTGAGTAAACATATTTAAAGGGATCATCTAATTAACTACAGGTGATCTCTGCAGAAGGGGAGATAAGAGGAAAAAGAAGCAGGTGGTCTTCCACCCTGAGTGGACTGGGCACTCCCAGCTGCAGAGCTCCTTGGATGTATATCATCCCCCAGAAGCCTGCTGCTAGTACATGTTTAAGCATGTTTGGTCAGTGTTATGCCCGAGTTTTCGCATCCGAGAGACCACCAAGGAGCCAATACCAATGTAAACACGAGGGTTTATTCAGCAAGCTTAAGCTTGGGCCCAAGTATACCCGACACAGCAGATTAGGGACTTGGACCCCAAACCAGATTACAGTCAGATTTTTAAAGGCAGAGTAGGGGTGACAGTAGGTGATTGGGCCACAACCGCCAGCCCTATGTTCTTGTGATTTATTACTGTGTTGAGCTATCTTATTCCTGACATGAGTTATCACCTCGTTAAGCTATCCTATTCCTAATTAGTTTTTGGTATGGCATCTTGTTTTCAAAACCTTAGGTCAGTCTTTCTGGAACCAGGGGTCATTTACCGGTCATGGAGACCTAAGATGGCTGCCAGGGCCAAGATGGCTGCACTTATGCCAAGGCTAGACCTGGCTAGAACTGA
This sequence comes from Mellivora capensis, assembly GCA_004024625.1. Taxonomy (NCBI): domain Eukaryota; kingdom Metazoa; phylum Chordata; class Mammalia; order Carnivora; family Mustelidae; genus Mellivora; species Mellivora capensis. The sequence continues at coordinate 18,252 of PISX010021778.1, forward strand.
GGTGGGTTCAGCCCTGTTTTTCTTGGCCTCCACAGTCAGTACATTGTTCTGAGGGACAGTTACATGCAGTAGGTGTTCATTTAATAAATAAGTCCAGGGGCGCCTGGGTGGCTCAGTGGGTTAAAGCCTCTGCCTTCGCCTCAGGTCATGATCCCAGGGTCCTGGGATCGAGCCCCGCATCAGGCTCTCTGCTCAGCAGGGAGCCTGCTTCCCCCTCTCTCTCTGCCTGCCTCTCTGCCTACTTGTGATCTCTGTCTGTCAAATAAATAAATAAAATATTTAATATAAATAAATAAATAAATAAGTCCATTTAGGTGGCATAGGAAGAGGAAACAAAACTGACCTTTGTTGAATGCCTACTAAATGCCAGACACACAACACAATCTTCATTATTATTTACTTCTCAAAACAACTTTTTTTAAAAAAGGTATTATTATTCTTTCACACAAAACTAATGCTTAGATGAAGAACTTTGACTAAGGTCATAAAGCCAGTTAGAGGACTAGGATTTGAAACTATGGGTGTCTGGATCTAAAGGCCATACATTTCTCACTACAACCTAGTTCACAAAAGGTATTCTTTCCTTTTCAGAAACAACTGGACAAATATGTCAACCCCAATGAAGAACACCTAAAGAAAATCTGATTAAATTCATGCTTAAGCCTAGAACTTATCAGGAAACCAGCAACAGTCTTTCACTTATATCATTATATTTGTATCCCTTACCCAATCACTTGTTTATTTTCAAAATGAATAGCAATGATCAGATGGCTGTGTGCCCTGGTAAAATTGGGCAAAGGACAAACTGAAAAATAATTTTTCACCTTAATGCTAAAATGAGTTCACAGAAGAAGTGTTTGAAATGTCTGGATAAAGTGTTTGGACAAGCCACTTTGTTTTTCTCCTGTTAATCTGTTTGTTTTTGGTAAAGTGTGTGGATAAAACCCTGGTATCTTGAAAGCTAAACTATGGGAAGTCTAGAAGGTCAGGTCTATTTCTTTCTTTCTCTTTTTTTTTTTTTTAATTTGTTTATTTGTCAGAGAGAGAGCGAGCGAGCACAGGCAGACAGAGTGGCAGGCAGAGGCAGAGGGAGAAGCAGGCTCCCTGCCGAGCAAGGAGCCCGATGTGGGACTCGACTCGATCCCAGGACGCTGGGATCATGACCTGAGCCGAAGGCAGCCGCCCAACCAACTGAGCCACCCAGGCGTCCGGGTCAGGTCTATTTCTAATTTGACTGTGTATCCTCCGCAGCTTGCACATAGTAGGGGCTCAATAGGGTCGACACCGCTTATGCACGCACCAATCATTCAATCCACAACTGGGGACGATGTCGTGCCTGTATTGTGCAATAGCAGACCCACCAGCTACAAATATATCTTTTTGTGACTACACTCATCTTTTCGTGGCCCTCTGCTGGAGAAAACAAAGAAGAAAGGAGGAGGCTTCAGTATTCAAATACTGCCAGATCACCTGTGAACTCGCAAAGTAGTCACCCTTGGAACAGGAGGAACTGGATACGAAGACAGGTAGTCTTCGAGGTTATCCGAATCTCCAGCAAAGGGCACAGCTACTTCCTGAGCCACACCGGAACCTTTGGGGGGCCTTACAGGTTCCAGAGGGAACGACTTAGGAACAGGACCACTTCCGCTGCTGAGGAGAGGAGAGGGGTGGGGAGGAAATAGCTCGAGGATCTGCATCCTGCTTGCGTTAGCGGCGGCTGAAGGGGGCGGCGGCAGAGAAGAAAGTGACAGAGCCGGTAAGTTAGCAGCCTTAGAGCAGGGGACAGTGGACAGCGCCTAGGGCTTGCTTTGCGAATCTTGTCCTAAGTTGCTGAGCTGCCGGGTGGGGTAGGGAGCCGTTCTTTGCCCGCCGCTGTCAGTCGGTGCGGAGAAGGGGCTCTTGGGGCGCTGGGGCTGGGCCTCCCGGGGCACTAGACTGAGGCGGAGCTGGCTGACCGCCCTACCCCGGAGCCCGGGGAGGCGCTGGGGTTCTCACCCTGGACAGCTTCCCCGGACAAGGGCTGGAATTCGGAGGGGGCGGGGGAAGGAAATGGGTACTATGCGTCCCATTTAACCCTCGGAACCTAGGGAGACCTTGCCAAGTGGGTGTTGGACATTGTCTCGGACACTGAGGGAAAGGCTTGTAAGGAGAATGTGAGCCTGGAGCCAGAGCTTCTCCGACATGGACGTGCTGCCCCGCAGTCGGAAGCGGAGTTGTTTTTAAAGGCAAATGTCCAACCCCCTCCCCAATCGCCCCCCCCCACCCCGCTCCTGTCACTTCGGGACAAGTTAAAGCTTCAGATCCGTTGTTAAACCTGCGTGTGCCCTATCCGATCTATCATGTCAGTACGGCTGTGGGTATCTGGTAAATGTTCTGTAGGCATACTTGATGGTGAGACCAAAGTTAAATGTCTTAAAGCATTTCTTGAAGAGAGGACTAACCTAGCCATCGGGACTGTATAGCGCACTTTATCTCACCTTCACTTATAATCGTTTTAGCGCATTCCATAGCTCTATCCAGAACAGGGATAGTCGTCTTAAAGACACCAAATAAAGGTTATGTTATGAATAAACGCTGGTGGTATAATATAAAATTTTTTCATTGAACGAAATGATTATGTAGAGATTGTTACTGGAAAGATCAGAAATAGTTTTTAAGTTACTGCTTTTCTGTTGTCTTAGGTTCGGCTTTAGAGCGTTGTGAAGGGTACTTTTCATGGTGCATGGAAGGAAAGCCAATGCGCAGGTAGGCTTTTAGGAAGAAAACCTTCGGGTTCACTGATTGAAATTCAGCACGTAATAATTGAGGACTTCATTTATTAATTTTTTCAAAGATGTTTTCAAACTTTACCAGATTCTGCTTGGAACTAATGATTCTTGTTCTAAAGTAAATAAAAACTATTATCAGGAATTAATCACTTTTGAAATAGGGATCCAGTATACTACTTAAATTTCTAAAGGACATTCTGAATTTTATGTAGTTACTAACATTTAAATTTACCCTTTTGCATGGTAATTTTTGGTGATAATCATCAAGTATAATACAATACTATACAGGTTCATTGGTCTTCAATTACCTATAGAATATAAAAGGTTCTGTTGCCATAGAAGAATATTAAGCATTTGTAACACAGTGTACTGTATATCTAATTATGGTTTTGGTTATTTCATTGATGACCATAATACATTTGTTCTGTGAAGTAAAATAGCTGCATTGCAGGAAAGATTGTTGAGGGACTAAAAAAGGTATTGGCCATAATAACTTAACCCATAGAAAAATAGAACAGAGTGTAAAAAAAAAAAAAAGACAATTATAAGCCCTCCAAACTCTAGAATTTAGTAAATTTTTAAAAAAGATTTTATTTATTTATTTGATAGAAAGAGAGATCACAAATAGACAGAGAGGCAGGCAGAGAGAGGGAGAAGCAGGCTCCCTGCTGAGCAGAGAGGATGATGTGGGGCTCCATCCCAGGACCCTGAGATTAGGACCTGAGCTGAAGGCAGAGGCTTAACCCACTGAACCACCCAGGCACCCCTAGAATTTAGTAATGTTTTTTCTTAATCTTTTCTAACAAATAGATCTAGAGTCCTTATCAAAACAAAATCAGCCTAGTTCTGTTTCTTTGTTCTTTAAACTCATTTTACATTTATTGGACTGAATGTATTCATTTGTTATTTAACATCAAAAAGAAACAGATGGTCTGGCAGACCCTTTTAAGAGAAGAAACATTTCATGATGGGGGTATGACTTATGACTTAGAACCAGGAACAAGAATCAGAATATCTTTTTCCAAATCTGTTATTGAATTTTTGATTGACCTTGAGCTATTTGCCTTCTCTGTGCCCAAATTTACTTTTCTAATGTGTCTGACCAGAGTATTGGGAACTAATGGATGCTTACAAATGCTTTGAGATCTCCAGATGAAAAGACATTATGGATGTAACAAATGTCATTATCTTATTTGTATCTAACTCTAAGTAGGAGTAATAATTGACTGCAAAGTACATGAAGAAATTAACAAAATATATTAAATGCCTAACCACTTTATCCTTTATAATGGATGCAAAACCACTCATTGCTTCTCTTCCTCAGCTGCCATAAATGTCATATCTTATGTAATTGCTAAAATAAGAGCTTATTTTTTTAAAAGGGAAGGCACAGCGTGGGAATGTTTTTGGTTTATCAGTAATTTCTATATAAAATATTCACTTAATCATCCATACCTACTCTCTTTTTTTTTGTTTTATTGTGTAATACTTCCAGTTATTCAAAATCAAGTTGAGGGGGGTGCCTGGGTGTCTCAGTTGTTAAGCATCTTCCTCAGGCTGGGGTCATCATCTCAGGGTCCTGGGATCTAGCTGCACATCGGGCTCCCTGCTCAGCAGGGAACCTGCTTCTTCCTCTCCCTCTACCCCTCCTCCAGCTCATGCTCACACACTCTCTCTCTCTTTAATAAATAAATAAAATATTTTTTAAAAAATCAAGTTGGGGAATTCTGGTGGCATTAACTGTTAAGCTACAGTCTTTCCTCATCATCATCACATGGCCAAAGCCCAGCCTACCATTGCTCTCTGATTTAATTTTACTTTTGCTTACATTAAGTCACCTTTTCTTCTTGGGCTGTTATTTTTGCTGCTGCAGCCCAGAAGGGCTGGGCTGTGAAGTAATGTTGATTTTACACTTAGCTGCTATTGGAGGCGTTTCAAATGAGAAGTAACTATATATTAAGATTATTTGAATACCTGTTCATCTTCCTACTAGGATATAAGCTCTTTGAGTCTCATATGTATTCCATATGTTTGTATCCCTGGAACCTAGTGATTACCAAATAGTAGTTTAAATGACTACCCAGTATCTGCAGACTTCTCCTCTGAATGCCCCCTGCCAAAAAATATGAATTAGAGGAAGATTGAAAACTATTGTTGGAGGTATTCTGATGCTTAAATAAAAAGTTTTGTGAAATGGCTTAACATCTTATTAGTAAAGCTTCAATGCATTCATTTATTTAACTAGTCATTATGTGTATAGATAACAAAATTTAAAAGCTACAGTAAGATATTCAGTGAAAAATAAGTCTCCCAATGCCAACCCCAGCTCTGAGTTCTCGTTATAGGCCACCACTATAAACAGTTTCTTACTCATTTTTCATAGACATTATAATACGTATACAATCATATATAGAATATCTCTCTTTTTGTGAAAACACTGTCAGCATATCATGCACATTCTTCTGTATCTTTCTTTTTTCACTTCCCATATTATTTTGTAGATGGTGACAAATACATATAGATCCACAATATTCTTCTTAATAGTTCAATGGTATTTCATAGTCTGTAGGTGCTATAGTTAACCAGTCCTTTTTAGAGACATTTAAGTTATTTTGCTGTTACAACCAGTTCTGCAGTGACTATCCTTGTCAGTGGTTTTTCCCCAAATGTGTATGTATAGAATAAATTCTTAGATGTAGAACTGCCCAAAAAGTATGTGTGTTTTTAACTTTTGGTAGATATTGACAAATTTCCTTCCTGGGAGATTATACCAATTTATAGTCTCACCAAAAATGTGCCTGTTTCCCAAGATACTATCTTCTAACCATTTGACAAATTTCCTTCCTGGGAGATTATACCAATTTATAGTCTCACCAAAAATGTGCCTGTTTCCCAAGATACTATCTTCTAACCATTTATTTCATTTAGAGATATTAAAACATTTTGCAATGTAATTTCCTCTTTCTTTAATTATATAAGTAGGAAACTGAGCCTGGTTTTATTAGGAATTAGTTTACTCACCAAACATTTATGCAGTGCTTGGTATATGCCTGTATAGTGCATATATACAGATGAAGGGATGGAAAGACATGTAAATAGACACCATAATACAACAGAATTTTAATAGAGATGTAGACATAGAGAAGGGAACTTCCGCTCTGTAGAGATGAGAGCATCACAAAGATGGTGATATTTGAGCTAGATCTTCTAGAAATGATAAGGATTTGCTTTACAGTAAAGAATGTACTTTTTAAAAAAGGTTTTATTTGTTCATTTGACAGAAAGAGAGAGAGAGATCACAAGTAGGCAGAGAGGCAGGCAGAGAGGAAGGGAAGCAGGCTCCCTGCTGAGCAGAGAGCGCTATGCAGGGCTCGATCCTAGAACCCTGGGATCATGACCTGAGCCGAAGGCAGAGGCTTTAACCCACTGAGCCACCCAGGCGCCCCAGTAAAGAATGTACTTTAGGGATGCCTGGGTGGCTCAGTTTGTTGAGCGGCTGCCTTTGGCTCAGGTCATGATCCCAGCGTCCTGGGATCGAGTCCCACATCAGGCTCCTTGCTCAGCAGGGAGCCTGCTTCTGCCTCTGCCTGCCACTCTGTCTGCCTGTGCTCGCTCACTCTCTCTCCCTCTCTGACAAATAAATAAATAAAATCTTTAAAAAAAAAAAAAAAAGAATGTACTTTAAAAGATAAGAACTTAAAGAAGGAAGTTAACTAAAGACACCATGAACAGAAGGAACAGTCGTGCGCCTTGCCCCCTAAAAGACACCAAGACCTGCAAGTATATGACATGAATGAAGTGGTAAGTATATCAGGAGTATAGAGTATGTGGGGACAAAAAAGTGGAAACGGGGAAAAAAATAGAAAATCAGACTGCAACCATGGGAAAGAGTTTGGCTTTATCCTGTAGGTATTTAAGAGCCAATGTACATTATTACACAGATGAGATTTGTTCTTGGGGCTGAAATTTGGGAAGATAAGGCATAGACTAGAAAGAGGGAAGAAATGATGGCAAAGAAACGAATTTAAAGGAGTTGTGGTAGTTTAGATGAAACCTGACAAGGACTGGAAGTAGATTTATGGCGGTGGGAATTGAGAGAAGAGGATGGACTTGAGAGTTGTTTAATAATAACATCAGAAGGATTTGGTGAAAAAAGAGTAAGGAAAATGACTAAAGATTTCAGCTTGGGGAGCCAAGTGCTGCCATGATGAGATAAAAATTATAGGAAGAGGAACAAACAGGTTTCAGTAAGCCGAGAATAGTTTCTCTTTCATACACTTCAAGATTATTATGTCTAGGAAACAGTAGTATGTAATTGGAATATGGGTTTGGGGCAGAAGAGAGCAGTTTGAGCTGGAGATTTAAAAAAAAAGAAGAAGAAATTTTATGTTACCAGTACACAAAAGGTTCTTGAAGTTGTAGGCATGAATAAGAGTAGAACAGAAAAGGAGGATGCCAAGGACCAAATCTCAGGGAATACCATTGGTGTTTAAGGTGAGGCCTAAGATAAAAAGCCAGTAAAGATTCTAAAATACAGAAGAAGCTTAACATTGCTTGGGTCTTATTTTATTTCATTGTATCTATAGAGTTTTTATTGATAATTTTCACTCATGGTGAAAATTAGATGAGCTTCTCCTTGAGTTCATCCTCAAATGACAAAAAAGAAAATCCCATTCAGATCTTGTATCTTTTTTTTCTTTTTTAAGATTTTATTTATTTATTTACTTATTTGAGAGGGAGAGTCAGAGTCAGAAGCAGACTCCCTGCTGAGCAGGGAACCTGATGTGGGACCCTGAGATCATGGGCTAAGCCGAAGGCAGACGCTTAACCCACAGAGCCACCCAGGTGCCCCGAGATCTCACATCTTTAGAATTTCCTATTTAGTCAGTCTAAAATGTATGTCTAAAAATAGTTGCATATGCTATACCTTCTTGATCTGACTCTTCCTTGGTGTGGCAGGCACTGTAGGTTGGCTTGCAGAACACCTCATCCTCCTTTCCTTTACTATGTAGGAACAAGAAAATGAACTAGTATGTTTTGTAGCATCATCTTTGCATTTTGGGATGGCTGCATAACACCATGCTGCCAATAAAATGTCAGCAGAAGGTATTAAGAGGTATTCTAGGAAGGCTTTTGCTTTCCTAACATAAAGGGAGACTAGCTTGCTTGCATGCTCTTCCTCCTTCATCTGGAATCAGGTATAGAATGTAGTGCTAGTGGGTGCCCTTCCAGTAAGCAGAGCTGGCACTTTGGGATGTTATTTCTGTTTTAAGGATTAATATAGTCCTATTTCTCTGTTCAAGTGTGTTCAGGACTTTAAATGATGGTCAGTTCAGCTGAATCTTTTTTTTTTAAAGAGAAGTCTGTTAATTTCCAAATTAAAACTTTTGAAGTATAAAAGGAGAGATGTTCCTTAGGTAGGGAACACAATTCCAGGCTAAGAAATGATTCTATAGGTCTTTGGACTAGAAGATAGAACTTGATCATGAATGCTTGAGAAGCAGAGACTATGTTTTCTAAACTTTTTATTGTGTTTGACTTCAAATTATATTAGCCACTTATGGAAGATGGCTCTTTCCTCAATTAAGACTATTACCTTTGGAATAGAAGAAGGTTTAAGGAATGTGTGACATCATAGTCCTGAAATTTGAAGGTGACTTATATATTTTGGGTGGGTGGAAATGTTATTTACTTATGGAGGTGCCAAAATTTGTAACCTTCCTTTGGTGAACATGAAGTATATTTAAGATACCTGATTTGTTCTTTGGTTTATGCTTCCTTCCTGCACTTGATTTGGTTATTCTCACTATTACTTTAGGGGATATCAATTTTCATGGAAATTACCCATCCTTTTACCTAGCCTACATTTCCTTGACTTCCTAAACTGCTGTGACTTTGACCTTTATTTATTACATACTTCATTTACTTCAGCAATTCATTCCTACTCTCACTGAGAACAACTCTCTCTCTGAAATCATAAATCCTCATAACTTTTTTCCTAAGCGTAACCTCTAGAATACTCATTCCATCAGTTCTTCGATGTAGTCACAATCAACATGCCTTTGGCCCTTCTGTTTTCACACAGTTCACTTCTGCAACCATTTCAACCATTTTCCAACCATCACTCAACTCCCTAGATTGTGGCATTTCTGTGGCATTTCCCAACTCTTGGTTAATGCAAGCATTTATATTCCCTGATTTGAACTATTGATTACTGCTGGATGAAACCAGCCATGGGATATTTGGGCTACTCTAATCAGAGTCTGTAATATTTTTAGAGCCAACATTGTTCTCCAGCAGTACTTCTGAAGGTCCCTGGGTAATGCTTATTTATTACCCACAACAGCTGTGTCACATCTTCACCCATCTCTTGTGATCCTGTCACTGCTCCTCTCACTGGCAGCAGCTTCACAGAAAAAATAGGGGCCATCAGGTATGAACTTTTCCAAATTCCTGATGCCTCCTTACCACAAATAAATGTATCATTTCCACCTTACTTTCCCACCCCACTCCCTTCCTCTGATCTCTTATGTAAGCCCTTCTACCTTTTGTCTAAGAGTCATTCCTCTGTATTTTGGTTCCATGCACTCCCACTCTTCAAGGATCTCGCATCATCATTTATTCTTTCCCTTTCATATTTTTAAATTTCTCCCTCCTTCTCATTCTTCACATCAGTATATATCATTTTCCAGTCTTTCTTAATTTCGGACTGACATTGTATTGGATGTCTCTTTTCACAGGCAAGCTTTATTCTAGAAATATTCCATACTCACTGTCTCTTTGCCTTCAGTGACCACTGCCATTGAATACCTCAGGTTTTTACTGAAAGTTTAGGGATAATAAAGTTTTTTAGCCACACATCATTTTCTTACTGGTTGTCCCTCCTTTGATCATAACCTGACACCGTTTTAACAGTCCCCCTTTCCTTTCCCTTCTTTCTTTCTTATTTCTAAATTACTGTTACTTTATTATACTGAGCAGTTTAGTCTCTTTGTTACAATCCTGGTGTCTCTAGAAGAGGTTAAAAAACAAAAGCTTGTATCTTCGGGTAGTTCATATAAATGTGGGGTACAACTTCACAAGACGAAGTGTGGTGGGGACTGTGGTGAACTAAGAATGCAAGCCCTCCTAATGATACTCAAATTCAATTTCAATCTCAAAACAAAACAAACCAAAACCAGCAGGTAAATCCTTCTGATGGTGTTTATCATTCCAAGGGGCCCTCACCTTGCCTTTTATAATTAAAAGGCCTAAATACTTGTTTTCTCAAAAGCACCATCTGTCTCTGAAATAAATGTTGTTCTTTTTCCAAGAATATAAAAGAAAAATAATTGAGAATTTTCAAAACGGTTTTTTCTTCTCACCATATGTAGAGATTCAAAAGTAATTATAGTTTCTTAAACTGATTCCATGATATCTGATGCCCCCCTTAAACAATTTTATTAGATTTATTAACATTTTGGTAAATGTGAATCCTTCTTGTTTTATTTGACTTTATATGTTTGGTAATGATACTTTTATTTTTTTGTTTGGCTTTATACCTGCATTTTGAATGATTGATTTCTCCACTCTGTTATTTCCCCTCAACTTAGGTCAATATTTTTTTTTTGTAAAACTGAATTCTACTGAAAAAGAGATTTAATTTTATTAGCCTATTATGAAATTTTAATGTGTGTTAAAATTACCTACTTGTTAAATGCAGATCCTAGAGTCATAAAACCAGAGATTCTGATTCTCTAGGACCTCAGAAGCCTGCATTTTTTTTTTTTATCAAACACCCCTGTTAATCTGGTTTCAGAGAAACACAATATTTAAAAAGTTAATATACCAGCCTAATATATAATTAATATATAAATATATAATAATATAACAGCCTAATAATAACATTCCTAATAGGAATTGGATAATCAGCAAATAACAGTATCTTCTCACATTTTCACTTCATTTGAAAGAAAAGCCACAAATTCAAGCCATAATTTTAAATCTGTCAATATTATGTTTAGAAAATCTGATAATAATGAAAGAAGGACTTTTAGATACAAGAGTATTTGACCAGTCAAAGTAAGGGGAAATTTCTATATTCAAGGTGGTTAGTAAGTTTAGAATATTTGGCTGATTTTACTGTTTTTCATTTTAAATACCATGTCTTTGGTATCAAAATGTTTTGGATTGAAAGTCCTGACTCAGACTAGTTTAATCAACATGGAAACCTTTTATTTACATACCAAGAAGGCTAGAGAGGTAGGGTGCGTTCCAAGTTTGGTGTTAGCCGGTGGCCTGATAGTAGCATCTTGGATCCAAGTTCCGGATCTCCAATGTAGCTATTACAATAGCAGCTTCATCCTAACCCAAAATTGATCTTCCATCCCACTACCTCCTACCAATGAAGAATGCTACGTTCTTCCTTGTTAATGCCCTGCAGAAGGAACTCCCTAAATCATGGAATATAAGTCTGTTCCTGTAGTTTGATGACGAGCTGAGTTAAGAGCATGCCATCAGCTGATTGATTTGAGAGAATTCAGGATTTCTCCTTAAAAGCTAGGGACATGGTCATCTTCCTCTGAAGCACATGGCTAGTAGAGGAACAAAATCAAGGTTATCTTTCAAGTTTGAGAGAGTTGATGGTAAAATATATTAATAGAATTTATCTTGAAGTTATGCTTTTCATCAGTACTAAAGGAATAAAAAATCTGCTAAGGTTATTATTAGCAGATCTTATATCCTTTGGTTTTAGGAAGACTGATTCTTTCCTGGAATTGACAGTCATTTTGTGAGAAGGCAACAGCTCTCTCTTTGGTCTCCCTAGTTTGTTAACTGTGGATAGGGTCCAGAGTAATCCTTTCACTTACCTCCTTCACCCTTAAAATACATGTAGATTAATCTTGCAAATAAAGCTAATAAAAATGTTTTTTGGGGTTCAGCTTCTTTTTGTCTGCAATATCATTAGTTCAATATTAGAATAGAAAGCTACAGATTGAAAAACCAAATAATTTGAGATCTAGTTTTTCCAGATAAATTTTTACTTGGACAATAAAGCTTGCTGCCTTGAGGTTTAATTAAAACCTTTCATAGGATTCTGTCCTGGGGAGCAGTTCACACCTCAATTTACCATCCCGCCTCCCAGGTCTTTAGAGTATTTATTTCATCAGATGCCAAACAAAGAAGTTGTGAATATAGATGTGACAAGATGTGAACACAGTCTGTTTCTAGGACCCTTATTATAACTTCCCTTTGGAAGGTGCCCAGAAAAATGTACAAAAATCCCCACTTTTATGCAGTTAGAATCCTGTTGATGTAATGAGAATAATGGAGGATGTATACTTCAGTTTTTTAAAGTACACATTTACAAAAACAAATAGCAGAACTATAGGAGAGATAAGTTAGTGTATAGAATTAAATATGGCTTCTAGAATTAAATTGCTAGAATTAAATACTACTTCTCAGGACATTTAAGGTGAGGTATTCCTTAAAATCTCAGCCTGCCAGTAATCCCTCTTCTCATTTCTTCTCATTCTTCTGGAAGGGCAACATGGTCCAACCATGTGGCATTATGCTTGCTTTTTTTCTTCCATCTAAGAATAATAACCACATAAATCAGATTGCCAGAGTCATTTCTATTTCAAATACTCAATCCAGTTGCCCAAGACATTTTGGGATAATAATGCACTGACTTTGAAGTCAAAGGACCTACATTCAGAAAAATCCTAACACTTTCACTCCTTGTAAGGTAAGTGTAATTATCCCTACATTACAAATAATGAACTTGAGGATTAGAGAAGTTAAGTAATTTGCCCGAGATTATACCTAATAAATGATGGAGGTAAAGTTTGAACCTGGCTACAAGTTTGCCTGGCTACAAAGCTGGTTTTAAGAGAATTATATAAGACTTCAGGGAGTATAGTTTATTTTGGCAGGAAGAAAAGCTGAATTCATTTAACAATAATTTAATGAACACTAGATCCAGGTATTGGGGTATAGCAGTGAGCAAAAAAAACAAAACCATAAGGGCCTTGTTCTCATGGACCTTATATTCTATTTGGGGTGAAAAAACCAACATATTATATCAATAGGTAATATATTTATGAAGAAAAATTAGACAAAGTGTATAGAGTGGTAGGGATTAAGAGAAGCTATTTCATATAACATGTTGGAGAGGAGGAATTTCCTCTTCTCTTTAAATCAAATTAACAATAAGACAGATTAACAGTAGGAAGTCAAATTTAATAGACTACTTAAGGGGAATCCACACAGACATGGAAATTCCAAAGATAGTCGGGCAATGAGATACTTCCATGACCTAAGGAGAGGGATAGGGTCTGGGGATACAAAGGGGAGAAAGACCACTAGAGTTAATGTCTGGAAAACAAAGGTGTCCTCTTTATGTAGATAAGTTTCTTAGGTAAAGAGAAATCTTTGTTAATAGCTCTCTTTCTGGAAAAGCAGGCAGTTGTGGGGGAGGTAAAGAGCTTTTTCTGAGTCTGCTATGTTTGGATTGCATTTAACTCAAAATAATGTTCGTGCCAAAGTGGCCCATCTGAGGGTGGCCTGCCACTGGTCCCTACAGTGGTCTGATAAGTTGACATTTGAGCAAAGCTCTGAAAGAAATGAGGGAGTGAGCTCCATAGTCATTTGAGGGAAGAACATTTCAGGAGGAAGCAGTAAGACTCTGAAGCAAGCAAAGTCTTGGCATGTCCCAGAAAAAAGCAAGGAAGTCTGTGTGACTAGAAAATAATGGGTAAGAGGAAACCAGTAGGAGATAAATTCAGAGAGCTAGCCAGGGGAAGAGTCCTGTAGATGATGGTAAGCTTTATATGCTTTGTTTTTTACTATGAGTTTTTAAAGCATTTGGAGCAGAGGAGTGGCATAACCTGATTTTTTTTTTTAAGGTTTTATTTGTTTATTAAAAAGAGTGTGCACAAGGGGAGGGGAAGGGCAGAGGAGAGGAAGAGGGAGAGGGAGGAGAGAAGAATGTTAAGCAGACTCTTCAGTGAGCATGAATCCCAATCCAGGGCAGGGTCCCATTGACCCTGAGATTGTGACCTGAGCTGAAACCAGAACCTGACACTTAATTAACTGAGCCACCCAGGTACCCCATAATCTGACTTCTCTAAAGGATCACTTAGGTTGTTTAAAGAAGAGAGTATAAATTGGTAAAAGTAGACCAAGAAGACCTTTTATGAGATTAATGTAATATAAAAAACAGAGTGAAAATAGCCTGAATTAGGGTGGGGCTGGTGAAGAGGTAGAGAAATAGTTGGAATCTAGATATTATTTGAAGGTAGAATGACAGGATTTGCTGATGGATTAAGTTTGAGGGTGTGCGGAAGGGAAGGGGCTATAAGAATTTTGGCCTGAGCAACTGGAAGAATGAAATTGCTTTTTATTAATCTGGGGAAGGCTAGAAGAGAAACATGTTGGATAAGGTAGAGATTAAAGGAATCAATTTTAGATAGATCACTGAGATCTATTTAATTTATGTGATAAGAGACATTTATATGATTCCAGACTGAGAATTTATCCAGGCAGGAAATAAGGGTCTTTTAGCCATTCATATATGGGTGATGGGAACCATGAGATAAGATGAGCTCCCCTAAGAATGTGTATAGAGAGCAGAGAGGATAGAACTTTAGAGCATGACCACATTTAAAAGATTTTTTTGCAGGTTTGCAAACCAAACCTTTGATATGAGTTTACAGATTAGCTATTATTAAAAAATTTGAATCTATACTCATACAGTAATAATAGCACAATTTTTTTTTGCTATGGTATACTTTTAAATGAAAAAGATATGTAGAAATTAGCTTTTATGCTGTACATAGGCAAAATAAAAAATTGTTTATATCTGAGTTTAATAGTACTATATGTACATAATTATGGTTACAACAAAAATGTTTTCAACATGCAGTGTCAGTATTAAAATGGGAGTTTTTGAATTTGTCTTGTC
>PISX010021779.1:0-32939 GCA_004024625.1 Mellivora capensis
TATAAAGGGAAGACTCCTTGGTGTCATGCTCACTGACAAAAAGAAAATGAATCAAATCACCTTAAACAGTGGCACAAATATGGTTATACAGATTTTAACTCTTCAAACCTTTCATCCAAGGGGATGAAAACTTGTTTTCTTGCAACAGGCAATGTCTCTGAAATGATCTGTATATTCTCATCTCCAGTCCATTATGTAACTATTTTTTATCTTGTTTTACATCTGATTATATATCAAGTACCCACACACATACATACACACTTTTATCTCTTTTTGCATTCAGTCTACATTATACAAATCTAAATAGCCTTATCCTTTACTTCTTTTAACAACTCTACCATATTTTAGTTATTACTCTATGTGCTCATCTATATATGTAGCTATCTTGCCATATGAATTTCGCTGTTTTTCTCTCTGTGAAGTTATTGGTAAGGAGAATAGGAAAAAAATAACACATATCTCATAAAAGTGTGACTGCTAATCAGCCAAGGAATAAAGGCCTTTGGGCCTAAAAAAAAATCAAATGGGAATTTTTAAAGTCCAGTGAATCCAGGAAGTACTATTATTATACCCATCACTGCAAATATCAAAGTTAAATAATATTAATACATGCATAGAGACACTAAGGAATCCCCAGGACCAGCTCCAAGAGGCAAGGTTCTGAGAAGAGCATGCTGACACCAAAAATAGATCGACAGAGGTGTCCCACATTCATTTTCGGCCAAGACTTCAGAATTTCACAAATGCGTGTTTCGGAGCTGTCCTGACATGTAGCTGCTTCATTTCTCTAACAGGCAAATGTGGGCAAAGGCCGAACTCTATAAGCTTTTGCTCTCTGGTCCCTTTTAATTCATGATTTCCTATAATGACAATGTAACAAAAATCTCATCAAACTGTGGGTGTCGATACTAATTCACAGAGCTCTGGACACAAGCACGGCTTGAATAACTTATGGAGGATTTGCCCTTTTGCCTCTGGAATCAATAAATATGTTGAGTCCTAAAATATTAATTCTCATATGAGAGGAATGAGACAAGGAAGACAACGGGATCACCAGATTATCTGGGTTGAACCCTACCTTGGTTTCTCAACCCTTGACCTAGAATACAAAGTTTTTCTGAAGTATTTTAAATTTCCTTAGGATAAGTACAGACTTACTGATAGAAGACTATTTCAGTATTTCTAATATGTATCCCCAATGAAGGTTAGCGTCTTTATGCAAAACAGAAACTACACAATCCTCACGTCAGCTTAGAGTTTCGGAACCACAGCTGTTACAGGCATTCACATCAGGTAGAGCAGCTGGATTTGAGAGTATTTATTTCAACCCCCATGATTTCCCACCCGTGTTTTCCTAAAGAATTTCAGTTTTGTTCATCACTCTGAATCAAACAAGACAAAAAAAATATAATCAAATCCATCAAGATATGTTATTTCTACCTTCTTATTTGGCATCTTTTCTTTAAAATAGAGAAATGGTACCAATATTTTTTTTTTAATCTCGCCAAGAGAAAGAAAGAAATCTATGACCTCTAAAATATGAGGAAGGAGAATGTGAGGTTTAAGACTGTTTTTAGTATGAACATTCTTTGATCTTTGAAGCTTATGTGACAAAAATTGTTTCTTCAATAATAAAAATTATATGAAAATGAATCTCTATTACTTTGGGATCTTCTTTATAGGTGACTGAAATGAGTACTGGGCAATGACAAGAATAACAAGTTAATCCATGTATGCTACAGTCACCATAATTTTTAATTCACTCTTCAGAAATTGCAAATTTGACTGTTTAGCTACCTGCTAAATTAACATGTGGCCTTGCATAGAATCAAAAATATCTTCTCATCAGACATGCCTTTGTAAAGCTTTTGTAGTGTAAAACTATGTTAGTGCTGCAACATATTTATAAAAAAATAGTTCCTGGGATCATATAAAAGTATAATTTACCAAATTATGACATATAAATACTTTGAAGACTCAGAAGCACAAAAAGTATTTCATTTTCTTTAATTCAGTGTTTATCAATTGAATTTGTTTTTCCTTTTCATAAACTTATTTTGAATATAGATTGGAAAATGTTGCCACAGTTCTATTATACCATAAGAAACAATTGAGGTATACAGGAGAATAAAAGTAAGGAGTATTATACAGTATCCTACTTCCATTCCTATCTGTGTGCTAACTGCACAATTTAGTATAAAAGCCATTAAGTGTGGGTCGGTGAGAGGAATCTGTATAAGGGAAGGGAGATAGAGGGAGAATACAACAGTAGGTAAACGTTTGTGTGAGAGAACGGGAGCTAAGCAACAGAGTAAATGGAAATCCTTTTTTACAGGATATGATGGGTGATCCAAATAATAAATATACTGAGGATAAAGAAACTCGGGTTTCCTATTGTTGGAGAAAAAAAAAAATAAAAAAAAAAATATATATATATATAATGAACCCTCTGGTGTCGCTTTAGATTGAAGGTTAAGAGATGAACTCACGGTTTTCAAAAGATAGATAGCATTTTAGTTTCCTTTGGCTACCATAACAAATTATCACAAACTGGGTTCCTAAAAACAACAAGAATTTATTCTCTCACAGTTCTGGAATCCAAAATCAAAGTGTTGACCAGCCCACGTTTCTTCTGAAGGATGCTCCCTTTGCCCCTTCCGGTTACTAGTAACTCCTGGCATTCCTTGGGGGAGCACAACTCCAGTCTCTGCCTCCATCTAACTCAAGTTCTCCATTTAACTAATTATATCCACAAAGACCCTAATATAAAGTCCTGGGCAGACAAAATTTAGCGGGAACACCATTCAACTCAGAAGAGATCATTGTGTGTGTGTTTGTGTGTGTGCATGTGCCCCCATTCATTACTTTATTCATTCCACTGAGAATATTTGGGAGTAGAAACACTTTTGTAGCAATAAATACCACCAATATCCTGAATTTGGTACCATAATACCAGTCTCATTTAGATGGAACCAGGTCTCTCTGTATAGTTGGCAGATTCCATGGGGCGCCTGGGTAGCTCAGTCGGCTGAGTATCTGAAGCAGTTGTGTCTCAGATCATGATCTCAGGGTCCTGAGACTGAGTGCTGTGCCTGAATCCATGCTCAGTGGGGAGCTTGCTTAATCCCACTCCCTCTGCCCCTTCCCTCTGCTCATGCTCTCCTTCAGATAGCTAGCCAGATAGATAGAGAGACAGATAGATGAATAGAGTGAATGAATGGCAAATTCCAGGGCTGGGTCAGGGAGAGTACAAAAGAAGCCTAGAACATTTTGGCCAGTGATAAGACTATACCTAAAGAATGAAGAGTCATGTCAACAGGGCATAGAATCAGCTTCAAGGGCATGTCATGGCCAAGTCTGGTATAAATGATATTCATAACTATTATCACAGAAATCTAAAAGCCCAAACTAATATAAATAAATATGCAAGCAAATAAATGGGAAGAAAAGCAAGCTTTTCCCTAGAGAAGAATGTCAAGTAATAAATGCAGATGGAATGAGGGAATTAGTATAACCACCATGTGGCAGCTGTCATGGTAATAATTAATTCAGCCAAGAAACTTCAATGAATGCTAAAATTGGGGGGGGGGGTAGTAATTTGATGAAGAATAAGATATTTACCTAGGTGTAAAGTATCCGCTGACAAAGTTGTCATTAGGTACAAAAAGGAGAAAAGAAAAACACTTCACAGTGGATGCACACAGTTGTATAACACCTTAATGAAATTATTATCAAAATTAATATCACCATAATAGAATAAATCAGAATCTTGTTCCAGTTTATACAAATCAATGTTATCTGTGATAGCACTACCAAAGATGCATATTCTGGATTTAATCTCAAGGAAACATCAGACAAATCCTAACTAAGGAATTCTATAGATTAATTCTTCTATAACCTCTAAGGGTAGAGGTCATAAAAGAAACAACTTAAGAACCATTCCAGATGGAAGCATTCTAGAAACAATGGTAATCCCTGTGCAGTCCTGAATTTGATCTTTTTACTGTTAAAAAAAAATTGGAGACATTTGACCAAAGTCTGTGCTTTCAAGAGCAGTGGTATATTGATATAAATTTTCTGATCATGATGGCTGTGGAAAAAAGCATCCATGTGGGAAGGACTTCCCAAGGATTTCCATGGTGATGGTGTATCAAGTCAACAACGCAATCTCAAACTGTTCAAGAAAAAATAAATTCTCAGAACTCCATTTACCCCTTTTCTCTAAGAATGAATGTTTGACTTTATTCTTTTTTGAAGACCAAGGGATATTCTCTAAGATTAAATGCATTCCGATTCAAAGATAATGAACTTAACTTTTTTCTGATATTTTGATGCATGTTTTTTGTGGAAACCTCCTTCTCCTTTTGCATTCACAACCAGGAAATCTAGAGTCAATCTCAATCACTCTCTTTAGTCTTTATCTTTATTGTATTAAGAGCACCAGTGTTCACCACATGGCTCCTAATTAATTTTATTGTTATTTGAATTTCTATGTGATATATTGTTGTTACACTTTTCAAATGCTTAGGTGCCTATCTTGAAAATTGTACCATACTTTACGCAAACTTTTCTTTTCCAAATGCCATCAGAGTTTTCAATTTAATTTGCAAAGTATGTTGACCTCAAGTGCTCTTCCACCTTGGAAAAATATTAACTATTATAAATATGCAGCAGAAGCACAGTGCTCGTATAAACAAAATTCTCTAGAGATATTATCGAAGATTAGTACAGCATACTGGTTAAACCCATGAGAGGTAGAGCCAGATGTCTGGATTTAAATCCCAGCTCCTTCACTTAATATCTGGATTTGGATTAGCTATTATTTTCCCCATTTTTCTGATTAAAAATAATGAGATATAAGGAAGTTAATATCAGTACTGATGTTACAGAGTTGTCACGGATATTAAAAGCATTTAACACAGCTTCTGGCATTTAGCACCCTTTCAATATACATTGATTATGATTAGAAAAGTCTCAGAGAAAACTAAAAATACCAGTTACCTGTTAACTGTTAAGTAACTGTGTACTCTACAACACAGTAATGCCTACCAGCTTAAGCGCTATGTGGCTTCTCATTCCTTCACACTTACCTTTGTTAATATGCCCTTTTGAATAAAACAGGGTTCATTCCAACATGCACACTTTTTGAAATATAAAGGTAAGGTTTGCTGAGAAATTTTTCATTGACTCAGCCATTCATATCAGTTTACTGAATCTTACTAGTAGAAGTAATTCACAAATGGATGGCTATAAAAAAACTAATACATGTTGGTCACTAACTCTATGCTCTGCCAAGTACTTCAAATATAGTCACTGAATTTTCCAAACGTATTTACTTAGGGAGAGATCACTGTGCACACCATACAGATAAAGTAAGGCTTATATGGATTATGCCACTTACACAAATAGAAGGCAAATCTGTAGCCAAATAACCTGAGATTCTCTTTTCAACTCAATAAAAGTTTATTTTGTCTGAACACAGGTGTAGGCATATGGCCAAGGTTAAACACCCCTCACCCCAATGAACAACAGCATTAAAAATATCTATTTTGTCTGGAACTCAGTACATGTAGGCAAATGTGCATTGAAAAACCAACTTCAACAATGCTAGTGTGGGATTCACAGTTAAAATCAGAGAAGCTGGGGCACCTGGGTGGCTCAGTGGGTTAAAGCCTCTGCCTTAGTCTCGGGTCATGATCCCGGGGTCCTGGGATCGAGCCCCACATCGGGCTCTCTGCTCAGCAGGGAGCCTGCTTCCCTTCTCCTCTCTCTCTGCCTGCCTCTCTGCCTACTTGGGATCTCTGTCTGTCAAATAAATAAATAAAATCTTCAAAAAAAAAAAAAATCAGAGAAGCTCACATGCCACTCTTTATGTGGTATTGCTATGAAAGTGAATTCTCATCAAGTTCTGAAATTCACAGTAGAATGTAAAAGAGCGGTGTCTCCAGACTCCAAGTAAGATATTTCTAAAATAATTTGGCTGCCATTTGGGCAAATATATATGTGCGTTTTGTCTTGACAGCCTGTCAACCGGAGACAGTTCTTGAACATCACAGTCATTTCAATTTAATATCGGTAAAATTTCTCAATTAGAATTTTTATTTTTCACTTTCTGCACAAGGAAATCCCTAGTCCTTGCTGGCTCTCCTCAGGGCGTTCAGGTGCAAGTGCTGGCATTTCTGCAGTAGCAAAGGAAGAAAAATGAAAGAACTAAAGAGGGGAGGGAAGAGACAGGCTGAGAGAGAACAGTGGTGATGGGGAGAGAAAGGAGATAGTAGCTGACCTTCATCCTGATATTCACCTTCATGAGAAATGAAGGGAATAATTCACAGTTGACAATAAAATAGCCCAGCTGCCTCTGCTTCCTTTAACCAGAGAGGCTGGAGTCAAACGGAAACCAGGCACCCAGTGCATACAATCAATACATGAGGAAAGGTCCAAAGGTAACGTGCGGAATAGGTTAACAAAAATAATTTTAAAAATCACAACAACAACCAATTTTGAACACTTAGTTACTTTATGGCATACCTTTCCTTGTATGCTCTCACACAATGAAAGCAAGATGGAAATTATTATCTTTGCGTTGTTGCTCGGGAAAATAAGCAATAATTTAACCTCCCTGAACTTCAAAGTCAACCAGATAATAAGGGATGGGACCAGGATTCAAAACTCCATCTATCTAACTTCAAAAACCACACTTTCAATTGTAGCACAAAGCACAGGTTTTTGGAAGAGATGTCACAAGCTACACATTTTTTTTAAATAACTGTATATGTTAGAAAAGATTATTTCCTTTGCTCTCTACTTTCTTATCAAGACAAATCTTTTAAATAGAGGGAAAATGCATATATATTTACAGGTAAATACTTATACACAGCATTAGCTAATACTATCTTTAATATCCTTTTCTTAGCTGAACGATCTTGAAGTCTGCGAAAGTTTTGGGGGTTTTCTTTTTCAACATATTTATCAGGTATATGACTCATATCACATAGAAATGGAAGTGTCTGACACATTTACAATAAAGATGTAGATGTGGCCATTATGATGCAGAAATCACCACGATGAGATGAAATCAACAGTTCATTGTTTACAGACAATTAAGATAAAGTGTTCTGTTTGCATTGTAGGTATCAACAGTCCTTTAAAACATCTTAGTCTCATCTGGATTAAAAAAAAAAAAAAAGATGAATTGGGGAAATTCTGTTCCCTAGATGAGTTCATCAAAGAAAAAAGGAAGAGAAAAAAAAAAAAAAAGTTCCTGTTTGTGTGTCTCAGTTCCTGTTTGCCTGCCAGACTCTCAAGGGAGTATATACATGGAGATGTTTTTGTTCATTTGTGGGTTTCTTCTGCTGGTGATGGTGATGGCAGAAAGTTTACTGCCTGCTCCAAAGCCATAGACGTTTCCCTACGAAAAAGTGTCATTTCAACCAGCTGTAGAAGAGCAACTGGATTTTGATTAAAAACAAACAAAACAAACAAACAAACAAACAAAAACTGGAATTCCTTGCAGAAGAGATAGGCCAAGTGTGGATGGAGTCTTGGCAGGAGAAATACATGGGTAAGATAGGAAGACCTGAAATCAATTCTCATTCGCTGCTGCAATGGGCATATTTACCAAAGTTATACTGCAGGTTAAAAGAGAAGAAATCAATAAAGCCAGCCTATTCACCTAATTCTGGCCTTCAACTTATATGTCTACTTGTGTTTTTTATTTGTCTCATCATTTCCCCTGCTTCTAATTTACCAGACTTTGCCACACAACATGTACCCTTGTAGGATGTCTTAAATGCCATTTGAAACAAAGTAGGGCACATATTACACACCTAAGAATGACTTTTGTGTTCTTATTACTCTGAATTTTGGATCTTGCCTCTTCTTGTCAGATGAGGGAGAGCTCTAAAAACCTCTCCTCTTTATACAAGTCTGGGAACTGGGGTTTTCCTAAACCAAAGCCAGGGGTTGAGGATAGATAAGCATATCCACAAAAGGAAAAAAGAAACGAAGAAAATTGTGTTTTGATGTAAACACTGCTCTGTAAAATAAAAATGTATATTTCACTGCCTCAGCGGAAGTAAGAGTGAAACATCTTAGACTGCAGTGTTTTTACAAAAAGTTCACTTACAAAAGTCTCTGGCAACTGTGATTTCCTAATTCACTCTTGAGTTGACCCACCAGCTCAACCCATATCTGGCTGACTACAGATCTAGACCATTTTCTATTTCTCTGTGCACTGCATCTGCATGTGAATATACGCAAACAATTAAACATCAAGCAAAATATCAATAGGCTTAGTCTGGCATGTTGGAACAAATCTTGATAAATCCATCTCAGTAACAATACTCAAACTACGAGTCTATGAGAGGAATACAAATTCAGCCTATTGAGGTACTGTCGTTGTAAGGAGAGATATTTTAATAAAACTGCTTCGTCAGTTCCTATTACTAAGGGACTAAAGCTATTGAGCTGTGGAACTTAGGCCAAAAAGGGGGATTTGGAAATGCAAATGAGAGATAAGACGGTAATAAATGTCTTTTATTCAGCAACACACCAGCCCTGATGCCAGCAGCTATTTTAAAGATGACTCTTAATAGTTCAGTGAAATTGGAAGCATACTTACCCAAAATGGACATCTCTGGCACTGTAGCATGATAGGGTCCATTAAGAAACTCTGGCGCATTGTCGTTGATGTCTTGAACTTTAATAATAAATTCAGAAGGAGGCTCCAGAGGCTTGTTCGTCTCCCAGTCCACTGCCTGAGCTGTTAGAGTATACTCAGCCTTTTCTTCCCGGTCAAGTCTTTTTATAGCATGGATATCTCCTGTTATATCATTTATTTGAAATATTGTCCCAGCTCCATCGCCTGATAAGATATACTTGATTTTTTTGCTCCCAGGATCCAGGTCTGTGTGCAGCTAAAATGAAAAGTGACATTGGTTACTTTGTTGCAATGGGGCAACTTGCAAAGTTACTTTTTAACTACCTCCTATTTGAATATCAAGCTGGTTCTTTCTACATTCATCTTAACTTCATCAATTTCTACTAACAGTAGTTGTGCACAGAATTTATGAACTGTATGCATATCAATCAAAACAAAATATAATGAAATTTATGTACGTCATAACGATTTTAAGAAGTACTCAGAACTGTTTGGTGTAAATTGACATGCATTTAGAATGATAAAAAGATCAAGAGGAAAACACAAAAATGTATGTATTTCTTTCCATTTATTAAACATTTATTTAGTGCTCGCTTCGGCAGCACATATACTAAAATCCATTTATTAAACATTTATTTAAAGTTTTTCTTATCTACCTTTAACGGATCACACTCTCTGTATGCCAAGAGCTATGGGATTTGCTTCTTATATAATTCTCTTAATTTTTCCAGAAGTTGATGAGTTAAAATATTTCACATGAAACATGAGAAAAGCGAGGTTTGACAAGGTACATAATAACCCTTCCAAGGTTTGTATTTGACGGAGTCAAGCACAGTAGACCCAGAATTCAACTTAGATCTACCTATTACATTTATAAAAACAAAAATAATTCAATCTGATGCCTATTAAGATCTTACATTCTCCAGGACTTTTTTTTTTCTTGATCTGTATAATTCTTCTGGGCCAGGAACATTACTCTCATTTTACAGAGAAGAGCACTGAGGCCAGAACAAGGGACCCATGTGGACAATCAAAACTTCACAAGAGAAATACAGATTCATCTCAGGTCAAGGTGTGACCAGCTAGACTCCAACACCCGACCTTTACTGCCTCCCTGCTTGCTGACCTTTGTTCCACATTTTTCCTTAAGTTCTCTTTCCAGCTCATCTCTTATCTCAGGCAAAAGATCTTATGGGCATAACATCCCATGATGGAAACCAAAACTATCACTCAAGCGATAAGAACTGCCTGGAGGAGGTTTCCGGGGATGGAGACCACCCACCTAGTATGAACTAACCCCTGACGCACTCCTGCGCAGGTGGACCACGGAGTGACCCACGGAGTGACTGACAGTTACCTTTAATTGACTGTAATAACAAAATCTCCTCCCCAGGAGGAACGCGAGCCTCATTTATGTAACATATATGTATAGGTACACACGTTTCTGTAAGGCGCATGCGCGCAACCGAAGGTCCACCTCTATACCCAATGACAAGACTCCCTTTTCTAAAAATTCATCCTAAACCTAAATACAAGGAACCCATTCACCCTTGCTCAAGAAGTCACAGCTTTGGTTACTCCCTGTGGCATCCACAATAAAGTTCACTTGGGCAACAACATCACCTGGTATAATTTTTATCTGTAACTCACCAAGGGTCAAACTCATGTTAGTTCAGTTACAAGGGCAACAAAAATGTGCTCAACACCTGCTCTACCTGAAACATTTTGGTAGGTACTAAGGAAAAAAAAAAATCTCTGCTTTTAAAATTTTCAGTTTTACTCTTAAGAGGAGGACAGAAATGTCCTGACACATGTTACATCTTCCTTATATTCTGTTGACTCCTGTTAAAAAACTAAAATAAAACAAATATATATATATTTTAGTTTTCACTTTTAAAAGAAAAAATTCATTGAACTATAATTGTAAAATGGTGCTCAATGACATATTTGCAGTATGTATGTATGTATGTATGTGTGTGTGTATATATGTGTGTGTGTATCCAGTTACTACACTCTAAGATTTCAGATTTCAAATACTTGTTCCTTTAAAAAAAAAAACACACACAAAAAAAGCCTGTGTGGTAAGAAACTCCTAGAAACTCAAAAGACATTGTGTTCTCTTGGGATCACTTTTATTCAGAACAGGCTCTATTGCTTTCTTCACCAATTTAAATTGTATTTAGTGCTTCAATAAATGAAAAGAAAAGAATATAAAAAAAGACATAAAATAGCAACAAAGAAACCAAATGCATCTAGATCTCCTACTTAACTTTTGAATATTTTAAAAAGTTAAAGCATATGATTACATCAAATATTTATTGAATCTCCAAATGTATCCCTATCATTTATTGTATTAAATTTATTAACAAGAGCAAATATTGAAATGCCACTTTATCTTAATGAATGTGGGTTTATAATTCATTAATATGATATTAATCCTAATTTATGATCATTTTAATTTATGTGCATTTTAACATTTCCATTAGCATTTTTATTAAAAAAAGAAAATTTGAATAATATATCCTTCATAGAGGTTTTCATCCACATGCAAGGCAATCCTGAGACACAGAGGTATTGGGATGCATCCCTCTTTTTTTTTTTTTTATTTTTTAAATTTATTTGGCAGAGAGAGAAAGATCACAAGTAGGCAGAGAGGCAGAGAGAGAGGGGGAAGCAGGCTCCCTGCTGAGCAGAGAGCCCGATGCGGGGCTCGATCCCAGGACCCTGATATCATGACCTGAGCCGAAGGCAGAGGCTTTAACCCACTGAGCCACCCAGGCGTCCCAGGATAAGCACTCTTGTACACAGTGTTTTTGCTATGACAACTCAAGTCATTCAAAATGGTGTAATCATTTGTGTTGGAACTTATCTGTGCCACATTTTTCTTTACATTTATCAATAGCCTCTGATTAGTAAATTGCATATAGTCTTAATTTAGGTTTTTATGGTCCCTTGTGTTTAAAAGTTACTGAGGGAGAAGAAGGGGAAAGTGTGGGCTTCTGAAGGAGTAAAACAAAGCTAATATTTAGATCTCTAACTGTATGAAATGGGAGAGATGAATGCATTTATTTGTGCTTCAGTTACTTTCCTTTAATTTAGGGATAAAACATCTACTCTGCAGATTTGATTTTGGAATCTGAGATAATCTCTTTGAGACATAGAGAAAAAGGAGTGGACAAAGTAAGGGTACAGTAGCTAAAACTAATTTTATATCACATTCAACCATTTGCAACTATCTGAAAACATGGCTAGAAGTCTAGTTGCAACTCAAGTGAAAGTAAGTTCCCAAGATTCTATTCTGAAAAAAATGGGAAAAATTAAACAAAACAAAAGCAAAACAAACAAACATAAAAGCTTTAATAAACACTGCTCCCTCTTTCTTCAGGAAATTCATTTTTAGCAAATCTCAGTAAAATCCAGATCCTGGCTGACAGTATTCCTGAAATACAGAAAACTGTGTTTCTCTATTTATTTGGTTCATCACATTGTTCATCCTATTGCTTGTAGCACACACACACACACATACACATACACACATTCTGGCACATGGTTTTTCAAATAACAAACTTGACATTACAAATAAAAGATTTGTGGGTATGCAAGACTAGTAATTTGCAGGCAGCAAATGCTCGTAAGACTCTACGTCTGGACTCCTCTCAAAAGAACTCGAGGTTCTTGAAGACAAGCTGTTTTCTTTGCTGTTCGTCATGTAAATCTGTCAGAACCTGCTCACTACAATGCAGCCTCACTGTTTCTATCAATTTATCCACCCCAAGACCCTCTCTGTGAGATTATGGTGCAAAAGATATAGATTTTCACATTTTGTGCATCATCTGAAGTGTGAGGACTTCTTGCAAGGGCTTCTTCTGTAACACAGAGCAGGTAGGATAAGGGACACCTACAAATCCTCCTTGAGAGGTATGACTCGTTGGCCACGTCATGGTACAGAAAGATCTCACTCATTCATTTATTAAATAAGAACAGTGAATGTTTACAAACAACACATATATGGTTACTGCTCTCAAAGACCCATAGGTTAGTGGGAGAGAAACACAAACAGAAAATTTAAGGTAAGTAGATTTACTGTTACTAACTATTATTGTCTGATAAACATTTCACATGTATAATGCAATGTTATTCTCACAGGAAAACTAGATAGCATTTCTCCATTTCAGCAAGGAAACTACTGGGATTCAGAGATTTTTAGGCAACTTTTCCACAGAATGCACTATCAGCAAGTGGCAATCTTCACAGCATAAGCTTTAGAGTCAATTTCCTAGATTCAAATGCATGCTCTAACGACTATGATATGAGGGCTATGAAAGCACACAGAAATTTAACTTAACTCATAACGTGGTGTGTGGAGGGACAGAAAAGTCCTCCCCAAAGAAGTAATGATTAAAACTTCTAATCTCCAAGAAGGGGGGAGATGCCTGCCAGCCACAGGTAATAATATGGATAAAGACCCAGAGAAAAGACAGAGCATACTGTTAGAGAAAGCACAGACGATTTAATATGGCTAGAGCACTGAGTTAAGGAGTGAAAATGTGGCAAAAAATAAGAATAAAAGGCAAGGCAAGGGCCAGATTACACAGAGTTTTGAAAACAAATGGAGTTTAGATTTGACTATAAAAATAACAAGAGTCCATAGACACAAGGTTTTGGTAAAGAGCCTGACATTATCATAATTTTGTTTTAGTGACATTACAGAGGTTGGTGTGTGCCTGTAAGCAAAGGTCTTGCAGGCAACAGAGGGAGAAGAGGTCAGAGAGAAAACTTAGACTCCAATGAGCAAAGCTTAATTTTTGATTCTTGAGTTCAGCCTGACACCCAAAACCTATCACATCTACAGCCAGACAAAACTCTAATCCCTCTGGTCACGGTGGGGTGCAGAAGGTTCTGCAACCATGGGGCTGCAGAAGCAGAGAGTGTCAAGTGTGCAAAGAGTGATCCCAGTCTTGTACATGAAGTCTTCAATTTCAGGGATCATAACAGAACAGCTACATACTTGAGCTGAATTGTGAGTATCAGTATAATTAAACCCTCACCATCTTCCATATATTTGCATAATACCCCCCAATTAAAATGAGTTTAGACTACAAAAGTCAAGGAAAGAAGAAGCATTTGCATTTGCATTTTCCTTTGTATTTCCACTGCCTTACTAGGGTCTGTCATACTGTCGGAAACTCAAAAAGTTTTTGTGGAGTTAAGTAAATGTGAAAGAAAAGGAGAAAATAACATTTTCTCATTTGATTTTCAAAACAATGACTGAAAAGGAGAGAGAAAGGAATTTAGAACAATTAGGTCCAGTGATCTAAAATCTAATCTACTCTAAATCCAAAGCCCTGGAGTATGTATTCCACTTTAGCACCCAACATAAGAACTAAGACATGGTAAATGGGCATGTGGATGGAAGGATGAGTGGATAGGTGGGTAGCGGATCAGTATAGTCAGAAATCACTGTTCTTAGAGCAAGAGCCCCCACTCCATCCCACCCCAGTCTTCAATGTCACAAACATCTCTTTGGCAGCAGTCAAAAAAAAAGTTCAGATTACTTTTCAACTTTCTCACACAGGACCCCTCAGAACACTGAAGTACTCTTGGGACAAGAGAGTCTAGAGAAGATGAATTCTTCTCTTAGTGCCTATTTGAATGCCAGAGGATGATTTAACTACCATTCTGCCACCTATTTCTCTAGAGTGAGTGATGACAGATGAATCGAGCGAACTACAGGGGAAATTACTTCTTCATCACTTCCTCATCAACTGAAAATCGGTTAGCTCTGGCATCAGAGCTTAATTTGAAATTCTACTCTATCCAGAACGACATCATGGAAGGGTGTCTCATTTTCCTATCTTGCTCTTGAGAAATATCCAAGTTGCTAGCTAAGAAAGCATCATCATCATTCGGAACCCGAAGAGGTTAACAGGGATCAACGAACCATAAAACTGTCACTTACTGATCCCTGTTTTTCATGAATCTGCTCACCTTTGGAGGAGATAGCAAGCTTAGCACTCTTGAATCAAATTACATCTTAGCATTGTCTTCTCTGTATCTACTACCATGCCTGTCAGGGAGAAACTGTGCTATGGGCAGACTGATAATCTCATCCTAGTCACAATCATTATTGGTTGTGTGATACACAATCAGTATCAAAGATGGCATTAGGGACTTTGACACAATATAAGTTTTTGGCCCAAGTCTCTAAGATAATAAGAATGCAGAACTTGAATTGAAATCAGAAACACATTTAGGCTGCTAGGAGCTTAAAAGGACAGGTAAAGAGAATGAGCAATAGGGCATAAGGGCTCTTTTCATATCTACAAACTGTTCCCCACCAAGAAGGAGCAGGGATTAAAGTTAGGTAATAGGCATGAGAGCACCCCAACATTTCCTAAGATGAAGTCAGCAATCACTGTTGTGATCATACACTCTGAGGAAACAAGCTTTCAGTGAAATAATAGTTCTCAAAGTAATTCTCAATATAAACCAAGTTGCCCTTAAGCGTGTCTTAAGAGGTAAAAAGGCTAAAGAAGAGACAGTCCCTGATTAAAATAACAAAACACAGCATCCTGTGTTCTTCACAAAATATTATTTTCCTAAAGCACTGCCACAGGCAAAGATATACCATCTATATCTCAGACATGTGTTCTTTCCATTTTCTGTCAGTTGCTGGTGTGAGTATTGAACAGCTTGAACTGGCCATGGGAACTGGTGTCTAGAGAAACAGAAAATTGAAAGCAAGTCCAAGTGACCTCCTTTCTTTGGCTGTAGGGACCTAAAAATATAGTCAGAAAAAGAAATGCATTTCCTGAACTACTCATTTGAATTTGATAGATAGATAGAAAGATAGATCTTTTCCACACAGGAAGGACGTCTACATATAATATTCAACATCATACCCAGCAACAAGCATCACACCTGGCACATAGTAAATGCTCATTAAAGTCTAATTTGGGGGGCGTGTCCTACACAAGACCTATCTTAATACCCTGCACTCTGGCAATGACTTTACATGGATGAGGGGCTCATGTGACTTTCTCAAGCACATATACTTAACAGTGATAGATCCAGATGTAACTCAGTAAATCAGATTCTAGAACATATACATTTTAGCATAATTCTAGAGACACCATCAGGAGCACATAAGTAGTTAGGTGGGTACCTTCCATTTTCCTAGCAGAGAAGGAGACAGAATGGAAAAGCTTCTCCAGTTTGTTCCTGAATGAAAATATTGAATGTACACATTTAGCAGCCATGTGTAAGAAACCATACAATACAGGCACAGTTTCTGAACTAATTTATCCTATAAAAGTTTGAAATGTAATAGACATAGACACAGAAAGGAAGAATGCTCAACTAAAGAGGAATGCAAAAGGAGAACATTAACAGGAGGCTGGCAGGCTTTTTGCCAAGAGACTTCCCAAGCCAACATTCATGACCTTGGCAAAATTTCCATCTTCAGTCTCGACTTTACAGGTTTGGAAACATGAGGTGTCAGTGCCACAGTAAATCCATATCTCTTTGTCAAACTGTAATAAAGAAAGTTCCCATTTTTTAAACCAATATGCTAATGATCAATAGTATTTGAAATATTTAAGCTATCATGTTGAGTAAAATTTACCTTTATACAAAGACCCACACACAGTAGGAGTCAAATCATCCTCACCGATAGTATTCAGAGAAAGGAGAATTAGATGGATTAATTTTGTAATGATATCATATAAAAGCTAGCTTATTAAGTTAGCTCATCTTCCAAAATGCTCTAAGAATACTGAACTTCTACATTCTCAGATTTTCTCTTTCCCTTTAAGTACTGAGTTGGAGTCTCCAACATTTAAGTAATCACAGGAAAACAAAACAAAACAAAACAAAACATTGGACTCCCCTTTTCCCTTCTGTTAGATACATTTTTTTTTTTCTCCTATGTATGCTGATAACGGTCTGGTGAATATATTAAACCTTTTGGGCTTAGAAGTCAGTATGTTTCTGTAAGGCAACTAAAGATTTGTAGAGTAGTAGTTCAGATTACAGAGTCTAGAGTAAGGGGCTGATGAGGAACAGAGCTAGGTTAGGAAAAACTATAGGATGCTCAGGAATTTACTTAACATCCCCAAAACTCAGTTCTCTTATTTGTAAAAGATTTTAATAATAGTTTTAATACCCTACCTTTAGGGTTTTTGTAATGACTAAAATGTGACAAAATTAATGCTGATACAGGCACTATATCTTCAAGGAATTAAAATATCAAAATAAAAATGCATATAAGGTCGATTCTTATGAAGACGGTATTTTAGAATTACAATGATAGGTATTGCCTATTGTATTCCTGGTCAGAATTCAAGAGATAACATCAATTTATAATAAAAATAAGAATGCTATCTCTTGGGGTGCCTGAGTGGCTCAGTGGGTTAAAGCTCCTGCCTTCAGCTCAGGTCATGATCCCAGGGTCCTGGGATCAAGCCCTGCATCGGGCTCTCTGCTCAGCAGGGAGCCTGCTTCCCTTCCTCTCTCTCTGCCTGCCTCTCTGCCTACTTGTGATCTCTGTCAGCCAAATAAATAAATAAATAAATATTTTTAAAAAAGAATACTATCTTTTGAGTTAAATACAATGAGATCAGGGATGAAACTCATCCATTGGGCAAGGCATTTGAAAATCACATTTTTTATACTTATTCACCCATTAAATAAGCAATGATAGTCGATATATCTGGAAGTTTCCCCCCCAACTTTATTGAGGTATAATTAACAAATAAAATTTTAATTTTTTTAATTACCTGATAACTGTAAGCCTAGAATTAGGGGGACAGCAGTCACTAGGCATTGGATCATTGAATAAATGCTAGCGTGAGCCAGAGTGTGGGTGAATAGTCATAGTGGACCAATTACGAAAACTAGATTAGGTGCATAGATGAACGAGTGGATCAATGGATGAACTGGTCGATAAGATAATTACGGAAAGGAGGATGAGTAGCTAGATGTTTTATTGGAGAATTCATGGATAAAGGAAACAATAGAATAAAGGGTAGGCTGAGTAAGAGTCTAAGCCATCTTCTATATAGATTCCAACACACATTAAATACCATGCATCAATGGATGAATGAACAGATGGACATATTGCTGAGTGGGCGGTCTAGAAGGACAACAGAGTTTCTCACTAAAAGATTGATTTTGGGAAAACATAATAAATGATTCTGTCTCAGAGCACTATTCCCCATCTTACACTCAACAAGACGTAGTCCTCAGAAGTTCAACTACAAACTCTAAGAGATTCTCATGTGAAAACCATTGGTACATACTTAATTTTCAACAATTAACAAATCACTCTACACAAATTTTCTGAAAAAATCTATCTTAATTAGAAAGATGGATAGGTGGCGCTTGGGTGGCTCAGTCATTTAAGCATCTGACCCTTGATTTCAGTTCAGGTCAACATCTCAGGGTTGTGAGATGGAGGGAGCCCTAAGTTGGGCTCTTGGCTGAGCTTGGAATCTGCTTGAGATTCTCTCTCTCCCACTGCCTTTCCCCCACTCATACTCTCTCTCTCAAAAAAAAAAAAAAAAATATATATATATATATATATATATACACACATATATATATATATATATATAAAATAAAATGTTTTAAGAAAAGATGGATGGATTGATGGATGGATAGAGACACAAAGATATGAAAGGGGGAACTTTTGTGTCAAATAAGTATACAATGGATAATACACAATACAAGCAAGGTGAATAAGAGTTAAAAAAACAAAAACAAAAACAGGATTATTAGCCATAAAAACAAGTAGATCTTAAACAAATATCGATATTTAAAGTATCCAGGGTATTTTCAAAAGGTCAATTTACAGTGGAACATTCAGTTGTACTGTGGAAAAAGGGGAAAATCTTAAAAAAAAGTCATGTCAATGTTCTTTATGTTTCAAAAGAACTTGATTAACCAGAGAACTAAGAGGAGTCAAAAATATGAGTTAGATTTCTGATGTGCTAATTACAATTACTTGCTAAACAGGATGTATCTTGTTATCCAAATAACTGACAAGAGCACAGTGGGAAAGAACACACTGGATAACCAAATGACAGTCATCTCCTCTCTCTGAAATTCTGTATTTATAAAGAGACTGGGATAATCAAAATGTTGTGACCTTGGAAGAACATTGCAAATGAAGTTTAAAAGGAACTACATGAACCTAGAGTTTAGTTTGGGTCATAAAATAGGGTGTGACATTGGCAAATCATCCTTTTCTGTGATCACAATGCCTAATAATAACTTAGCTGTGTTACCCAGTATTATCCTTGAGCTTTTGCAAACTGTCTCATTCAAAGTCTTGTTAAGAAAGCAGAGGATCATGATCAAAGTCCAGATTTAACAGAAATAGCCACAATATCAAGTCTCACCCATGACAACTCAATGGGTAGATGAATAGGCTGATGGCTGGATGAGTGAATGGATAAAAGTGTTGATAAGAAAATTAAAAGAAGAAAGGTAGGGAAATGGTTTTATTGGACAATGTAGGGGTGCATGAAAGAGTGGATGAGAGGACTGCCAAGTGAACATATTCACAAATATCCTTCCTTTTAGAAAGATGAGAATCCAAAGACCTAGTCTGAAGTACAATATAGTAGTTCCCCATTATCCCAATTTCCCTCTCCCTGGTTTGTTACCCTCAATCAGCTGCAGTCCTGAAGCACATGATCCTCTTTCTGACCGATCATCAGACAGCCAGTAGCAGCCTAAAACTACAGCACAGTGCCTACGCCATTCATTTCCCTTTGTGTAGGCATTTCATCCTTCTGCATCATCATAAGAAAAAGGGTAAGCACAGTACAATGTATTTTGAGAGAGATCACATTCACAAAACTTTTATTATAGCATACTGTCATAACTTTCCCATTTGATTATTTGTTACTGGTGCTAATCTCTTAGTGTGCCTAATTTATAGATTAAACTTTATCATAGGTATGTATGTACAGAAACAGGGTTTGGTACTATCTAAGGTTTCAGGCATCCACTGGGGGACTTGGAATGGATCCTGATGGGTAAGGAGGGGACTACTACACTAGATATGATCTTGGACAAGTCATTTAAGTTTTCTCTGTTAGGGGCACCTGGCTGACTCAATCAATTAAACATCCAACTATCTTTCTTTCTTTCTTTCTTAACAGAGAGAGAGAGAGACAGCAAGAGAGGGAACACAATCAGGGGGAGTGGGAGAGGGAAAAACAGGCTTCTGGTTGAGCAGGGAGCCCAATACGGGGCTCGAGCCCAGGACCCTGGGATCACGACCTGAACCGAAGGCAGCAGCCCAACCAACAGAGCCGCCCAAGTGCCCCAACATCCAACTTTTGATTTTAGCTCAGGTCATGATCTCAAGTTGTGGGATCAAGCCCTGCAGCAGATTCTGTCCTCTGTGGGGAATCTGCTTGAGAGATTCTCTCTCTTTCTTTCCCTTTCCCTCTGCCCCTCCCCCAACCTTCTCTCTCTCTCATAAATAAATAAATCTTAAAAAAAAAGATTATCTCTCGTCCTCTCCCTCTACCTTGCTCACATGCTGTCAAAAAAATAATTTTTCTCTATTTTAGTTTCCTCTTGTTATAATAGTAATAAGACGAACAGCAATATTATCCCCCCCCAAAATTATCTCAGATTGTTATAAGGATGGCATGTATGTTAAATTTGCCTTTTTTAAGCTCTTACTCTCCTAAGTACCATTATCCATATAGCAAACATTTGAAAATGGAGCCCAACATACTATCAAATTGCCGGAGTGTATGTTTCTCTAATCTGTCTCCATTCCACTAACAAAGCCTAGAAATTGAGAAAGTACCAAACAGCAATAACAACAAAACTTGAAAAGAAAACCTAAAAACTAAAATGCCCTCAGTTTCCCTACCACAGATCTATAAAGCTGCTGGAAATCTGTAAGTCTTCTATAATAATAATAATAATGGCAATTTTTTTATGAAAATAGTTATTACATTTTTTTACAATTTTTAAAAAATTAACTCTATACCCAATGTGGGGCTCCAACTCACAACCCCAGGGCCAAGAGTTACATGCTTCACCAACTAAGGCAGCCAGGCACCCCTGTTTATTACATTTTCTTTTTTAAATTTTTTTAAAAAGTTTTATTTATTTATTTGACAGAAGGAGAGAGAGGAAGAGAGCACAGAAGCAGGCAGAGTGGTACACAGAAGCAGGCTTCCGCTGAGCAGAGCCCAACATGGGGCTCAATCCCAGGACCCTTGAATAATGACCAAGCCAAGGAGAAAAGCCCCAGTAGAAACCAAACTTGCCAAAACCTTGATCTTGAACTTTTAGCTTCCAGAACTATGGAAAAGTAAATTTCTGTTGTTTATGCCACCCAGCATGTTGTGTTTTATTTTGTCAACCCTAGTAAACTAATACATCCTTCTCAAGCATCCTAGCCACTTATCTTTGTATACCCTACTTATTTAAAATGGTGGCTATGACTTGCAATTATACTACTAGTATGCTGTGATTCCAGTTGTGGAACGCTAATAAGCCTCCTCGGGTATATCCACATCTTAATTCTCAGATCCTATCAACATGTTACCTTACCTGTCAAAAGAGACTTTGCAAATGTGATTAATTTGGGGACCTCGAGATGGGAAGATGATTCTGGTTTCTTCAGGTGATCCCAAACGAATTACATGGATCTTTAAAAGAGAAGAACCCTGGGACACCTGGGTGGCTCAGTCGTTAAGCATCTGCCTTCGGCTCAGGTCATGATCCCAGAGTGCTGGTATCGACCCCACATCGGGCACTCACCCTGCTTGTGTTTCCTCTCTCATTGTGTCTCTATCAAATAAATAAATAAAATCTTTAAAAAAATTTGAGAAGAACCTTCTCTGTCTATGGTCAGAGGGAGACACGGCTGCAGAAGGGTCAGCGATTCAAGCCTGCTGCTTATGAAAACTAACCAGGAAATGTAAGTGATCTCTAGAAGACTGAAAAGGCAAGGAAAAAGATGATCTAGAGGTTTCAGAAAGGAACACAGTCAGGGACCTTTATTTTAACCCAGTGACATCTCGGTTGGACTTCTGACCTATAGAAATATAGGATAATACACTCATTTATTTTAAGCCACTATGTTTGTGACAAATTGTCACAGCAACAACAGAACACTAACACCTTATTTTCAATCAATGTAGTTATAGGATTGTTGAAATGTTGGTTAAGTTTACACATCAGATGTCTACTGACTTTGCCCCTTCTAATTATACCTTCCTTAATTTATAGAATAAGTGGAAAACCTCTTCATTTACTTATCTAGCCATGTCTTGAAGAACATCAGTGAGTTTCCACTAGATACATTTGTTTCCTATTTAAGTGTTACAACATATTATGAAGTACATACTAGACTCTTCATTTTGTAGATTAAAAAACTGAAAATTAGGGCACTTTGGTGGCTCAGATGGTTAAGTGTCTGCCTTCAGCTTGGGTCATGATCCCAGGGTCCTTGGATGGAGCTCCACATTGGGCTCCCTGCTCGGGGCAGAGCCTGCTTCTCCCTCTCCCTCTGCCTCCCTCTTCCTGCCGCTCCCCCTGCTTGTGTTTTTCTCTCTCTGTGTCAAATAAATAAATAAAAATCTTGAAAGAAGGAAGGAAGGAAGGAAGGAAGGAAGGAAGGAAGGAAGGAAGGAAGGAAAAATTAGATTATTAAGCCAAGGTTCAATGTCATATATAGTGAGCAGTGAAGAAAAGACTTGAATACAAGTCAATCTGCTTCTGAAGCTCATGTTCATTTTATTGTTTTAATGTTGTATTCCAG
Source organism: Mellivora capensis (assembly GCA_004024625.1). Classification (NCBI taxonomy): domain Eukaryota; kingdom Metazoa; phylum Chordata; class Mammalia; order Carnivora; family Mustelidae; genus Mellivora; species Mellivora capensis. Next base: position 22,458 of record PISX010021779.1, read on the forward strand.
AATCAAACATAGGGGAAGAAAAAATAAAAGTGTCAGAAACCAAAGACTTCACTGTTCACAAAATGTAAACCTGTTTAAGGATTTTTTTTTGTTTTTTTACAACATGCATCTAACATATTACCTGTTTGCTTAATAAGAGGCTTATGAGAATTGCGGTCAAGGTAGGGGTCATCAGTTCTGAGGTACCTACGGAGTAGGAAACAGAGTCCTAGATTGAATAAATTTGGAAACCTATGATACCTAATGAACACCTCAGAGTCCTAGGTCCCTAAAACCCTCTGTGGGAAAGAGCCTAATGATAGAGACCTCCCCAAGCAGAGGAAAGGAGAGAACTTGCCCTAGCTCTCGGACAATCTAGTAAGGCTAGGAGGTAGAGCTAGGGAGGTGAGATGGGGCATTTGCAAAAAACAGTGTCAAGCTAGAGAATTATAAGATAACACTTGGCAAATTTGAATCTCCTAGTGGGAAATATTTACTCAAATGACCATATAATCAAACCTCTCCTAAAAAAACAAAACAAAACAAAACAAAAAACCCTTCCTTTGTACATTCAACAACACTGATAACACAACAGCATCATAATGGGTACTATGGGGGCGCCTGGGTGGCTCAGCGGGTTAAGCCTCTGCCTTTGGCTCAGGTCATGATTTCAGGGTCCTGGGATCGAGCCCCACATCGGGCTCTACTCAGCGGGGAGCCTGCTTCCCCCTCTCTCTCTGCCTACTTGTGATCTCTCTCTCAGTCAAATAATAAATAAAATCTTTAAAAAAAAATAATGGGTGCTATGTAATTTTGAATATAAGAAAAAGTTCCAACCCACCTAATTTCTTCTTCCTAGTATTTCTAATGTATTTGTGGTAAGAAACTATAATGAGTACATGTATTCATAACATCTTCACCCGCTTTGGTCATGAGAAAAAGTGTTTCTGGCCTAGTGGAGTCTTAGGCCATTAAAAGTAGATCAAATGGTCCTTTTGACCTTCTTCCTAGTAATCAGATATGGTGGTTTATTTGCAATGACAAGTTCAAGAACTACTAATACAGAAGCAATATGTGGACAGGAGAGGGAATCAAAGTGACAAAGGGTTGCATGGGTGGGGGGTGGAAGAAAAGATTAGCTTTTTTGTGTATTATTTATTTACTTTCAATTTTGGTATATTTGAGAAAAAGAGATTTGGGAACACTTATGAAAAAGATTTTCAGAGATACCAGAAGGGAACCAGGTTTCTAAGAGGTTTCATTTAACAATAAAACACAGATTTCACTTTGGCATATTATAGAGTGATTATATTCAAGAAATATATTACTTTCTAATTACCTTTGAATGTAAGAGTGAGGGTTCTTTGAAAGAGACTATGTACTGAAATAGATTTCCTATAGGTCAGCATTGCACAAATTATTTACTCTGTGTGTGTGTGTGTGTGTGTGTGTGTTTGTGTGTGTGTAATCTGGCAATTTAGGAGCAATGGTGGGAAACTGGGTAGATTGGATTGAAAGCTGTAGTCCTGGTGGTTTAATCACCTATAGTTATATTTAAAAGTGGCCAGTCTTTGTCATCAAGGTACCAGAAAAATTCTGGGAAGAAGAAAAGGTGCAAGGCTGGTGAGATCTCTCCTACCTCAATAGGAAACACCTCCGTCAGCACTCTGAACCTGAGAATCAGAAAGGGCTAGAGCAGAAGTTCTCAAAGTTTGGGTCTACAGACCTCTGGGGATTTCTGAGCCCCACCTGGAAGGTGGTCAAAGTCATTTACTTTTTTCATTGTACTGACACTTGAATGGAGAATACAAGTATAATGGAAGAAAAACTGTTGCCATATTAGCACCCATCAAGACAGCGGCACCAATCCATGCTAAGAGGCAGGGTAACTCTTCACTACCACACACTCTAAAGATTTAAAAAAAAAAAAAAGCCAGTTTCACTTAAGAATGTCCTTGATGAAACAGTACAAAAATATTAATTTTATTAAATCTCAAATCTGAGTATACATTTTTAGTATTCTGTGTGAAGGAATGGGAAATACCCGTAAGGCACTTCTGCTCCATGCTGAGGTATGGTCTTTGACTCAAAGAATATCACATAGGATTGCCTCAGTTGCAAACTAAAAAGCCACATTTTTTATGTGAACAGATGACAAACTATTCTGACTTGAGTGCTTACCATATACTTTATTAAAAATTTATAATTTATAAAATATAATTTTTAAATTTATAAACAAAATTAGATTATTTCAAAGATAACCAAGAGTATCTGTTGCCCATGAAAGATTTTGAGCTTTATAGAAAATCTGTGAATTTAAGAAAATCTGTATCAGCTTCTGTGAGATTGAAGCTTCAAGATACTTAAAAATTTTATGTGAGATTAATGATCTGATGATACTCTTTGACATGATTTTTTTTATTATTTTATAATAAAATTGGAATGATCTATATAATAGCTCAGTGAAACACTATTTTCCAAATGCATGATGTAAGAAAATTATAAATTGGCCAAGATCCATTCTAAACCTAAGGGAAACCAGTAGACAATGTAGAAGAGAATAGAAATGTATTGATACATTTCAGATTCCACGCTGAAACTGAATTTTCAGACCCTCCCACTTGTGGAGACTTTGGTGTGATATCAAAGAAAAACATTCACAATTATCTGAAAAGATTATCCAAATAACCATGTCTTTCCAACTATGTATTTGTTTGAGGCTGGATTTTTCTCCATATATTTTAATGAAAACAACACATTGCAACAGACTGGATGCAGAAGTAGGTAGGAGAATCTAGCTATCTTCTATTAACCCAGAAATCAAAGAGAATTTTTTAATGTAAAACAGTAAGAGTCTTCTCAGGATTATTTGCTGAAAAGTAGTTATTTTCATTCAAATGTTACTTATAGGTTTATCATTTTTATCATTAAATGATTTAAATCTTTAAAATTTCTCAGTGTGAATTTCTAAAATGGCAAATATGCAAGTATAATAAACACCCTTCACATAAATCAAAGCTTTGTGGAGCCCTCAATAAGTTTTTTTTTTTTTTAAGTATAAAGATGTCCTATGACCAAAAGAAATTTGAGAACCACTTAGCTAAATTTAATACAATTATACCTTAATAAAGTTTATTTAAGAAAAACTAATATAACTTTAAATTATGTTAAACATAGGCTAAATGTAATGTAAATAGAGGTTGCTGATAAGAAATTTAAAAAAAATTATATGGGACACCTGAGTGTCTCAGTAGGTTAGGTAGCCAACTCTCCATTTCAGCTCAGGTCATAATCTCAAGGTCCTGGGATGAAGCCCCAAGTTGAGTTCCCTGCTCAGCAGGGAGTCTCCTCGAGATCCTCTCTCTCCCTCTGCCCCTCCCCACACTTGCTTGCTTGCCTGCTTTCTAAAATAAATAAATAGGGGCACCTGAGTGGCTCAGTCAGTTAAGAGTCCACTTTTGGTTCAGCTCAGGTCATGAACCCAGGATCCTGGGACTGAACTCTAGTCAGGTGCCCTGCTCAGTGGGGAGCCGGCTTCTTTCTCTCCCTCTGCAGCAACCTCTGCTGCTCCCTTGCTTGCTTGTGCTCTCTCTCTCTCTGTCAAATAAATAAGTAAAATATTTTTTAAAAATAAGTAAATAAATAAATAGTCTTTAAAAAAATTATAGGGTTAATATCACAAAACCTAGATTTGGAAGTTTCAATATATGACCACAGGAAAATCAAACTTATCTTGTTTCAATTTAAGACAAGTTTTACAAATGGGGAAATGAGTTTTGTGAAATTTTGTGAATATTAAATGAAATACTATATACATCAAATACAAACCACGAAGCTAGCATATTCAAGTTCCCTGCCCAAAATGTCGTTATTTGAAGCAAATTTAATGATAATTTGCACATTAAAGCAATCCTTTTCTGAGACGGGGTCACTCATCTGAAATCTCAGGTTAATATTATGTCAGGTTATCCTAAAACCCCAGCAATCTATCTAGAGAGCTAGAGGAAAGAGGTATGAACAAATTTTCAGATATATCCTTGAGCAGTGCAAATATTACTGAGTATCAGAATCATAAGTAAATACACAGATTTCAGGACCCTATTTAGCAATTTGGGGTGGGGGTCCAAGCAACTGTGTTTCTAAAAAGCTTCTGGGGTGCTATTATTGGTCCAGGAACACTTTGAGAAGCATTGATTAAGAAACCAAAGAATAATTTATTTCTGTGATTTTCTTTTAAATCCTGAAAACGTCTAGGTGGAATTGTTTTATCCAATAAAGACAAATGCTAATTTTTTTAAAGATTTTATTTATTTATTTGACAGAGAGAGATCACAGTAGACAGAGAGGCAGGCAGAGAGAGAGAGAGGGAAGCAGGCTCCCTGCTGAGCAGAGAGCCCAATGCGGGACTCGATCCCAGGACCCTGAGATCATGACCTGAGCCAAAGGCAATGGCTTAACCCACTGAGCCACCCAGGTGCCCCAAGACAAATGCTAATTTTAATAAATGGTTCAAGTTGTTTTTGCCAGGAATAATCAATGTTAGGTTCCAAGCATTTTTTTAGGTCATTCAGACATCCATGTCCTGAATATTAAAACACTTAATTTACATAGAAACAGAGTATTCATATTTGTCCATATAGTCTATTGTCAAATATAGTCAACAAATATTTATAGTGTTTCTACTGTATGCCCAGCACACAGATTCCAATCCCAACCTCTTGTTATGGGACAAAGCAGATTCATATGGTTCTTACAGAGTTGAGTATCAGGCCAAATTTAACGGCTCACCTACATACAGAAGTACCTGGGATGTTTATTTTTTATTTTTATTTTTTAAAGACTTTATTTGTTTATTTGACAGACAGAGATCACAAGTAGGCAGAGAGGCAGGCAGAGAGAAAGGGGGAAGCAGTCTCCCCGCTGAGCAGAGAGCCCAATGCAGGGCATGACCCAAGCTGAAGGCAGAGGCTTTAACCCACTGAGCCACCCAGGCGTCCCTACCTGGGATGTTGAATAAAAGAATCCCTTCCCAACCCCTGACATCTACCCTGACTGCTGAAAGTTGCTGAAAATAATCACCTTCCCAGGCAGCATCAGTGTGTGCTCGTGTGAAGGTCAAAGAGCATCATACAAAAACCGCACTCATAAATATACAGAATCTTGGTGATTAATGGAACAATATAATCAAGATAAATGGGTATTAGTTTCCATTAAAAAAAGAGCTTTACACACTTAAAAATCTTATCTCGCCATGCAGTCATCTTCAGTTGCTGCAACTCTAAACAAAATTCAGCCTTCTATTTTTAACATCGCTGCCTGTTTGGGAAAAGAAACAATTTAAAATAAAGAGCTGTTAGCTGTCTTGAGGATTATTTGTAAGGCACTCTTAATATACAATTTCCATAGAGTTGCTAATTGTTCCTTACTTTAAAATTCATTCTTCTGAGAATGAGATGCATTTGGTAATGTAAATATCAACCAGGAACAGGATACGGCTCTGCATTAGTATCTACATTATTATTCAGTCATAATTAATACACTTCTAAAATAAAGTGTTGACAGCACTCTTATTCAAATATATAGCATATGTTTATAGTCTCATACATTGAGGTACACACACAATTACAATATATGTGTGACAGAAATTGCAAAGGCAGTCCAAGGAGCTGAGCTTACGCTAATTGAAAACTGCCACTGTCCAATTAAAGCAGGTGAGACCATGGGGTGGAAACCCTGTCAAATGGCTATCAGACACGGCCAGGCTGATTAAATAACAAGACAAAACACAAAAAAAGAGCAAAGAAGTTTTTTGTTGTTCTTGCTTTTTTAATCGAACCTTGAGAATCTAATAGAAATCAGGAGACTCACAATTTTTCCTTATCCCAGTAAGGACTAAATCTCAATGGAATAATGTATTATTATAGACAACACTGAATAGCTCAAAATCAAAAGGCTCACCTTTCACCAAACCAAGCCACCATTTGGATGAGAATAATTATTTCTACTTGGTAGGCATGTGCCTTTGATGGTTTTAGTTAGAGAAAGAAAATAATGTGATACTACATTACCTTTGTTTTATTTTTTTTTCATTTGACCTCATTAGGAAATAATTAATGCATCTTGCCTAATTACAAAGGAATTATCCCGCATGTATTTCAAAGCACCATAAAACATAAATTTTAAAAGGATTTTCTTCTACAAAAGTGCAATATATTGTTCCTCAGCAGAGATGTATGTCATGAAATAAAATGTTAGAATTAAGTCTCACAGTAAATAACTGTTTACCCCATAAATGATTTGGCTTTTGATGTATTCTCAATGGAGTGTGGGGCGAGGGGGAAGGTTGTTGCAAAGAAGCACAAAATCTCTAACACTGTTATTTCAAAGGTGACTACCATGACGAGGATCGGGTCAGATCATGGCAGAATAAGGTGAATATATAGAACCTACCATGTGCCATGTATTCTTCTAACTGATTAACATATGCATTTTCATCCTTACTCTCCGTGATGGTTTTTATTACTCACATTTTATAGATGAGAAATCTGAAACACAGAGTAATTAAATCACCTACTGCAGGACACACAAGCTAGTAAGAAGCAGAATCATGGAGTTCTGGTCTGCAATTCCAAAGCTACATGTGCCTGTGTTTGTGTGTTTCTTTTTATTTTTTTATAAACATTTAATGTATTATTAGCCCCAGAGGTACAGATCTGTGAATCGCCAGGTTTACACACTTCACAGCACTCACCATAGCACATACCCTTCCCAATGTCCATAACCCCACCACCCTCTCCCTGTCCCTCTCCCCCGGTCACCCTCAGTTTGTTTTGTGACAGTAAGAGTCTCTCATGTTTTGTCTCCCTCCCGATCCCATCTTGTTTCATTTATTCTTTTCCTACCCCCCTGAATGTGTATTTCTTAACAATCACTTTTCACCTTCCAAACATTTTTCTCCATTTCAAATAAATAATCTATTTATTTGTTCTCCTGAAATCTGTTGATACGTCCTTGGAAGTAGGAAAAAAAAAAATCTATGCCCTAAATATGAGGAGAAGGAAACAGAATGAACCCTTATTGAAAACTGATTCTTTGGTAGATTATGTAAATCAGAAGACAACAAACAGGAGAACAGATATTTGAACCCAAGTATGCCTGATATCAGCCCATTAATTTCCAATAAAAGTTCACATTCCTTTCCAAAGTCTTCATACTAATTTATACAGTTTTGCTTCCTTTCTTTGTTACACCTTCCAAATTAACACCCTGATCTGTGTCCTTGTTAGCTATCTCTTCTAAAGGGTCAACTCCTGAATTCACCAAACAGATGAAAACCATTAGGTGGTAGAAGGACTTTTTATGTCCTTAGTTTTCTGTGACGCCTGACAGATGGAGCATATGCCCACAAATGACCCAGCATTTAAACAATGGTTGGCTATGCAAAAGGCACCACCAGGATGCAGTGTGCTAACTCACAAGGAAGCATTATTAAAGGATCCATAATTTTCATTTAATAGATTCCACTATTTCTTTTTTGAGCTCCCATAAGTCTCATTAATAGTAACAGCAACTATAGTAGACACACTGGAAACTGGCGTCGAGAGTGTGCCGAGTTAATGGTGAGATTGGAGAGGAAAATGGCTACAAAGGTCCCATTTGTTATGCACTTTTTATTTCAAGTGGCTAATTACTGCCATTGAACTCTGCCATTAATACATTTTATGACAGTTTCAAGGATAAAGAGAAAAAAAAACCCAGCAGATGCATTAGAAGGCATTGCAGGAGCACCTGTGGTCTGAGTGCCTCACCGTTTAGCCTCGCCATCCAATTCAACAACACAGTATAGAAGAAAGGTTATGGATTTTGCATCAGTCCTCAACCCCAACATTGGCTTTGTGATTAAATATCATGTGACTTTAAGCAAATCATTTTACTTATTTGGCCCTCAGTTTCTACATCACAATAGGAACAATAGTACCTCAGAGTCAGTGTGATATTTATGTTAAATAGTATGTCTGTTACCTGACAATAGTATGGGTGGAAGGTACAGGTGAAGGTCTGGGTTCACCAAACAATCTTTTACTTCTACTCGTACCTATCTTTCTTTAGACACAAGCACACATGTACGTGCTCGCCTGCACACACACACGCACATGCTAAGTCATGGGCATGACTTATCTATAAAAATATGGCACAACCCTGTGCCAGGGGCAGGGTCCGTGGCACGACGTCAGGAGACACCTCAGGAGATGGAGCGTGAGGAACCATGTGGACCTTCGTGGCCCCAAACATACTGGGGGAGCCTCAAAAACTTCAATTTTAAATGCTTTTTTATGTAATACATGGTCTGACAAGAAAGCAAGGTGATTTAAAAATATCTGAAAATCGTTGCTCTGAATGATTTTCCTCTAAGCCACAGAGGGACACCTGAGACATTCAAGAGCAGTGCGGTCCACAAGACCACCCCTTCCTTTCAGTACAGTTAGTTCCAGTGAACTGCACCGCACATGCGACACTTGCACTTTCGTGACCTATATTAAGGGATGTTAGAAATTAAAAACCTTATGAAACACCTCGGTGTGATATTACCTGGCTAGCTCTGGGGATGTTGCTCATTCCATTGCCTAATGTCCTTCAGGGAGAAAATGGTGAGGCATAAATAACTATTCCCAACGCTGAGCCGGTAACCAAATTTCTTGAGATGAACTGGTTTGTTTTATCTTATGGCTACTCTGATGTGTACTAGTCATCAGCTTCTAGACCTCATAATGGATGCCAGGCAGCCGCGAGTCAACCTGTTGGCCCCACCACTGACAAATGTATATAGGAAATCTATTTGCAATTTTACAGATTGGCTAAACGATCTATTTTGTTCCTATTTGTTTTGAATTTTTAAGACTTGGTTCTCAACTATGATTAGTTTGTGAAGGCCTGTCATTGCTTTTAGGTTATGTTTTGGTTTTATTTCTTATAGATTTGTATTTTCATCTGTGCTAAGCTTTATTATGCTTAGGTGAATATGGTAAACTTGCTTTTGAAGTATTCAAATGCACACGCACCACAAGCACAGGCTATTACACATCACAAATGTTTCACTGATAATTCTATTTCTTTCATCAAGGAACTTGGCCAGCTCAAAAACTGGTAAGAGAGCTTGTTCTTACTATGACTCTTGACTGTTCCACGTAACTCCATCTGTTGTGCTCCTACACACCTCTCCTCCTCCATTACTTCCTGTTATCTCTTATCCACCTCTACTGAAGACAGACTACACACCCACTGAGTGCCTGCATTCTCTGATTGCACCCCAGTATTAATGAACCGAGTAACAGTCGACAGGAAAGGTTGAGCCTCCTTTTGAATGAGCAAATGAAATAGCATTGTATTTTAGAAACTCTATGAAGGTCATGATATGACTTCTCTAAAGTGGCTCAAAGTATGGATACTGTTGTAGAAATCACTTCATCAAAATATACTTTTCTGTCTATACTCTAAGAGGCCAACATATGTGGGGCCAATATAGCACCTGGTAGATATAGCAAAGGGATACCTATGAAGAAGCAGAACAGTTTTTGGAACTATATATATCAGAGAATTCTTTAACTGGGCTCACGGGTTGACTTTTTTGTTTGCTTTGCTTTTTTGTTTTCTGATTTTTACCTGTTGTCAGTTACTGTACTGTGTGCTATGTAATATGTAGAAACTCATACAAGCATCTTGAGCCTTAGTTCCCAAATGGGTATAGTGCGGCTAAGGTTACACACCTAGTTGACTTGATTATCAAGTCTGCCACCCTGATTCCAAACTCCTGTTCTTAACCAAGTGACTATAACAAAAACTTTCCGAGCTACGTATTTTCATTTTCTTTTTTTTTTTTTAACAGCAACTTCTATTTTTTACTACACTGATAGGAAAATTCAGTGGGAAAAGATGATAGGACATTGGTGCTTATGCCAATAGTTGCATTCCTTCTTCAATGAGAATTTCTTCATCTTTTCACTGTTAGAACATGGTAGTCCCCCCTGAGGCCTAACACACAGTAAGTCTACATTGGGCTACAGGATCTCTTCATTCTGACTAAATTAACCTTTTGAATTTGTCCAATAAACAGGCTCTGTTAATTGTTTCTGTTTCTGTTAATTGGCCATTTAAAATTTTTTTTTTATTTTTAAATATTTTTAAATTTCTTTTCAGCGTAACAGAATTCACAGTTTTACACCACACCCAGTGCTCCATGCAATGTGTGCTCTCCATAATACCCACCACCAGGCTCCCCCAACCTCCCACCCCCTGCCCCTTCAAAACCCTCAGGTTATTTTTCAGAGTCCATAGTCTCTCATGGTTCATCTCCCCCCCAATTTCCCTCAACTCCCTTCTCCTCTCCATCTCCCCATGTCCTCCGTGTTATTTGTTATACTCCGCAAATAAGTGAAACCATATGATAATTGACTCTCTCTGCTTGACTTATTTCACTCAGCATAATCTCTTCCAGTCCCGTCCATG